>CM035415.1:176771225-176898725 GCA_020310875.1 Ceratopteris richardii | reverse complement strand
CATATAAGGTGCTTTTAGTTGGACTGTTCTCAAAACCATGTGCAATCAGATAGGCATGTATCTTCTCATACCAAGAACGTGGTGCTTGCTTTAAACCATATAATGCCTTCTTTAACCTGCAAACCTGGTTTTCATGCCCTTTCTGCACAAAGCCACGGGGCTGAAAAACATACACTTCTTCATGCAAGTCACCATTCAGAAATGCTATTTTAATGTCCAACTGATGTACATTCCAACCATGATGGGCTACAAGTGCACAAATGCTCTGAACAGTAGTCATACGGCATGTAGGTGCAAAGGTCTCATCAAAATCAATGCCTCTTTCCTGTGCATAACCCTTTGCAACAAGCCTAGCCTTATACCTGTCAATTGTACCATCAGGTTTACGCTTTAGCTTGTATACCCACTTAGTGCTGTAAGACAAAAGTTACGCAATATAACATAGGAGCAATAGCAGAGAAGATAACAGATATAGGTGAATCTCAATAATTTTCTACTAGCACCAAGTACAAAGATGATGGTGTTGTCCACCCGTGCGCTCTCAAGGTAGAGCTTAAATGGTGATCTAGACAACTCTAGAACGGGAGATACAAGGTAGAGGTATGCTCGCTCAACTCAGTGTCTCAGGTAGTGCAGAAGTCATGTATATATAGGATCATGGGTGGCCTGCCATGGACGGCTATACATGGGCGGTATAGCGTGGGCGGCCACCGCCCGCGTAATTGCCATACACGGCTTAGACTAGTTGAACCGACCTAACAAATATAAATGATTTCTCACTCCGACAGGGAATATTCCATGGAATATTCCCTTTATCGTCGCGCCGGGCACGCTGCCCCCGGACCCCCACCAGGGGACCCTGGTAACTCCCTTTCCTTATAATACCTTACATGGTCCAATATGACCTTCATCCAACATGCAAGTTGGGATTCCCATCAATTGGGTAATGCACGCTTGGCTTCTCCTCATAAAGGGGGCCTTACAAAATGTGCATACAATCATGAGGGGTAGACATTGATCATATACTAACAAGTGCCAATGGCCTTCTTTCCAGGAGGCAAGTCACATAAAGACCATGTACCATTCTTCATTATACGTATTCAGATTGCATAACAGCCATCCAATTTTCTGAATTTTGTGCTTCATCAAAAGAAACAGGCTCATTCTCATCACAAAGACTAGATGCAGCCATAGCATAGCAATCTGATGCAAAGGAGGCACTATGAGAGCCTGAACGAGTACGATATGACAAAGGTGCATCTAATTTGTTGTCACGCAAAGTCTGCACCAGCAATTTTGGCATAGTTTTTGCCTGCTCAATACCAGCTCTCTCATCAACAAGTGCATCATGTAAATCTGCATCAGAAATGGAATGATCTACATCATCATATGAAAGCTGCAAAGGCTGAGAAGTTGCCTCATTAGGACCAACACTAGCCTGTCCACCTGTAAAAAGAGGCATCAAAGTATCATACATGTATTTGGAGCTAACAGATGTCTCCTTAGTACATGAAAGCAATGGCTGAATAGCATCTTCCACAAAGACAACATCACGGCTAACCAGAATGCGTTTAGTCTGTGGATGATACAGACGATAGCCTTTACTTTCAGAACTGTACCCTATAACATCCAATTTTTTGTGATGTTGTTCAGGCACTAATGCATATGCCAAACAACCAAAAACACGCAGATGAGCAACAGATGGCTTGCGGTCATGCCAAGCCTCATATGGAGTGATAGACTGCAACGCTTTAGTGGGACACCTGTTCAGTACATATGCTGCACACATGACAACCTTAAGCAAGAAACTATGTTGTAAAGCCTGACTTTTGACCATGCACCTCGCCATCTCCATGAGTGACCTGTTCTTTCGTTCAGCAACTCCATTCTGTTGAGGTGTATACGGTACTGTACATTGGTGTTTTATCCCACGTTCAGCCAGAAATGCATTAAAATCTGAAGACATATATTCCCCCCCTCGATCAGAACGGAGGGTGCCCATTTTACATGCTGACAGATTTTCAGCCAAAACTAAAAACTGTTTGAAGCACATGAACACTTCGGACTTTGCTTTGAGTGGATATACCCATGCATGCCTAGAAAAATCATCAATGAAAGTCACGAAGTAAAGGTAATTTCCAAGACCATAGACATCACTATGTACAAGCTGCAATTTCTGCGTAGCCCGAACTGAACCATCTTTTGGAAAGGAAGAACGCTGCATTTTGCCCAAAATACAGCCTTCACAAACATGTTTTCCAGGTGCCTCAAGTTTGGGCAAAGAGGACACCATTTCAGATTTCTGCAGGCGTAACAAACTAGCAAAATTCAGATGACCAAAGCGTGCATGCCAAAGCTTTGCATCTGACATAGCCTGAGAATCATGAACTGCACATGCCGAATCATTCACAGATCTTTCATAGTCTATGAGCTTATACAGCCCACGACATAAGATGCCAGAAGCAATAATCACATCACCATTTGAGAGATCATGGACTGTACACCTGTCATCAACGAATTTCACAACCAAGCCAATCTTGGCTAATGCAGAAACTGATAGCAGGTTCTTTTTGATCCCTGGCACAAATAAAGCATCTGACAAAGTGAAAGAACTACCATCAGCAGTAGTCAGAATGATCTTACCAACTCCCATAACAGGATAAGAGGAGTTACTGGCGCATGTGACAGTATTCCCTGTAGGGGCAGGCTTGAGTGAAGAGAAGAAACTGCGCTGCGAGGTAATATGTTTGGTCGCCCCACTGTCAAAGTACCAAACATCTGAGTCTACTACAGACATGCACTGATCATGAGAAGATGGGTCAAAACTGCAGACAGTAGTAAACACCCATTCTTCTTCCTGCACAAGATTTGCAGACTCTGTTTTTGGCGTAGAGGCCTCTGCAACAACCATTCCAGCCTCTTTCTTCTTTGCCTCTTTAGCAACCAATTTTGGACAGTTCTTTATAATATGATCATTTCCTTTACAGTACTTGGAGAACAATTTCTGCTTTTCTGATTTCTTCTCATCTTTATCCTGGTTCTTCGATTGTGCAGCATTTGCAGATTTCTGCTTACTAGTAGAAGAGCTCCATTTTCCTTTGCCCTTCTGACTAGCCAGGAAAGCTTGATCTGCAACATGCATAATGGACCTGTTCTGCCTGGACTGATCTTCCTACAACAGAACAGAGACTAATTCCTCAAATGACAAGGCATTCGGATTGCCTTTCATCATCAACCGAAGAGTAGAGGCAAAACTCTGATATGAATCAGGAAGACCATTCAGAACGGTCTGCACAAGTGAGCTATCTGGTATAACCTCATCAGCAAAAATCAATTGTTCCTTCAAGTCTTTGATCTTTGTAAGAAAACTTTCCATAGAATCACCTTCATTCATGTGCTCACTCTCCAACTTTTTTCGGAGGTAAGCAACACGAGCCTCATTCCTAGCCTGGTACAAAGTGGTAAGTGTATCCCAAGCATCCATTGCTCTTCTGCAAGAGCGAATGTGAGGAATAATGGCACGTTTGACAGACAAAGCTATCAATGCATGTGCCTGGGCATCTCCAACGAATCTGCTCTGCAGTACGTGCAATAGAAACAGCAGCACGAATAGGAATCTGCGGAATATCATCTTCGATACCATCTTCATTAGCTCCAACACCTGTATTTGCAGTACCTGTCGTTACAGGTGTAACAGGACGTCTTTCAACACCCTGCACAATGTTCCACAATCCTTTTGCAACCAGTACATGTCGCATCATATAATCCCATAAGGGGTAGTTGGTACCATCCAACTTATCCTCAACAGCCAACATACGGAATACATCACTGCTTTCAGCCATGGCCGGTGACTAAAATACCTTGATGCAGAAAATTGACTGTATCTCAAAAAGTTGAACTGAACTGCCCAGACGAGTTCTGCTAGACCTGTAGCAGACTTTGAGACGCTTAAACTGGCGAACAGAAACTGGTATATACCTTTGGCACAAAAGGACAAAATAGCCTGCACAAGCGCTGCGATAGTGCGTTCGGAGGCCGAAACGAGCTCAGATCGCGATTTCGGCAACAAAATGAAGTTGTTTTGATCTCGAAAACACCCTGAGTATGCTCACCAAATTTTGTGCGAATCTGAGACTGCAAATGGAGGAGTGTCGATGGCGCCCTAGAAGAAGCGACGACCTGCTCTGATACCAATTGTTGGAGATAGACGTCTGCGGAAGCACGTGAACAACACAAGGAAGAAGAAGAAGCTTGGAGCACAAACACACAATACTGACTGTATTACTAGAGAATGTACAAAAGATAAGTAGCCCATTAGGGCAATAGGCGTATATACAAGCCGGGGGAAAAAAACCTCCTAAAGAGGGAAAAAAGTGCCCCGGCGGTCCTAGAGTGTTCACACACATCACTACCTAAATATATCAACAATATAGAAATATACATATTTTAGGTCTAGATCTTTAAAATTAGGGTTTCAGGGTTTAGGCATACATATAACTCAATTAAATTTATATAAAGAGAAATATGGAAAAAAATTAAGGAAAAAATCTGAATATTAAAAAAAAAATAAAAATAAATAAATAAGTAAATAAATAAATAAATAAATATATATATATATAATAGGATAATTATATAGATAAATAAATATAAAAACAACTAGTGTTTTAAATAATTTAATGAAATATAATTAAATATTTAAAAATAGGATAAATTAAGATAAAAATCTGAATATATAAATAAATACATATATAAAATAGGATAATTATATAGATAAATAAATATGAAAAGAACTAGTGTTTTAAATAAATAAATTAAATATATATGATTAAATTTATAAAACTAGGTTTAATTTTAAGGATTTTATTGAGAGTAAATATATATACACATACACATACACACATATACTTATACACATATCTATATACACATATATATACACATACACATATATATACACATGCATACACATATATACATGTTTTAGGTCTAGGTCTTTGAGATTAGGGTTTTAGGGTTTTAACACCTGCATAACATATATACACACATAGACATACACATATAATACATATATACATGTATATACACATGCATACATACAGGTCTTTTAGATTAGGGTTTTAGGGTTTAGGCATACATATAACTCAATTAAATTTATATTAAGAGAAAATATAGAAAAAGATTAAGATAAAAATATGAATATATAAATAAAAATATATATAAAATAGGATAATTATATAGATAAATAAATATAAAAAGAACTAGTGTTTTAAATAATTTAATTGAATATATATAATTAAATATATGTAATTAAATATATAAAAATAGGATTAATTAAGAAAAAATCTGAATATATAAATAAATAAATATATAAAATAAGATAATTATATAGATTAGGGTTTTAGGTTTTTTTAGGTGTTTAAGTATTTAGGTTTTAGTATTTCAAATTTAAGTCTTTAGGAGTATTATTTTTAGGTTTAATAAAAAAAATCAAATGTTCTGAAATATCCATATTATATCAGATGGCTAGTTTGGATCCGGAGGAGAGAATGGTATGTCCTTGCACTCAGTGCAAGTATCAAATGTATCGAAAACGATGGATTTGTACTACCCGTGTTAAAGAGTATGGATCCTTTGATAAAAGTTGACTAGAAAAACTACTCTACCATTCGCATGGTCTCCCAAGTGAGCAGATGGATCCAAACGACATTGCACTGATAACCTCTCATGGACAAAAGAGAACCAAAAAGGACTTAGACGTACAAGCAAGTACTAATAGCATTACACGGGATGAACATATGGAAGAGATGCTCAAAGCATTTTATGAGATGGACGAAGATCGTGATGGTGGAGAAGATGTTGAGAATTTCAAGGGTACAACTAAATTTCCAGGATCAGAAGTCGATGAAGAGTATGAAAGCATCCGAAGAATAGCTCCTTTACCACTTTACAATGGAGCAAAGATATCTATTACTACGTGCGTCACTCATGATGCTCAATCTGTAATCCATTTATGGATGGTCAGATAGTAGTGGCACTGAATTGTTCAGTTAAGTGGATTTGAAATAAACTTTCATTGTTGTATCAAAATAACTTTGTTTACTAATATCATTTTAATTACTTATTGTAGGCTTCTTAAAGATCAATTTTTGCCAAAGGGCAATGACATGCCTCCAACACATGGAGATGCAAAAAAAAATTTTACAGTCCATTGGAATGGATTATACTAAGATTCATGCTTGTCCTAATGATTGCATCCTCTTTCGGATGTTTGTAAGGTAGAGAAATACTTTCCCACAAGTATTCTCACTATTCAACTTCATTTACTAGTTCATGTGGTATATGAAGTTGCAATAGCAGGAACTGTCATAGTCAATGGATGTTCTTCTTAGAGCGCTTTATGAAGACATTAAAAGGGTTTGTTCAATAGAGAGCACATCCAGAGGGTATCATGGCAGAGGGATGGCTTGTACAAGAGTCTCTTGTATTCATAACTAAGTTTCTACATATGTCGGATCCCGAAATGCCTCGCTTATGGAGCGATGATGAAGATGTTTGTCTCGTAGGCGATGAACCACAAGGTAAAGGATTGCAAAGAAAAATGGATGCAGCTTTCAGAGAGAAGGAAATGAAGTTTTGCATAGTTAACTTTGAGCCTATGTAGAAGTGGTTAGAAAAGTATGAGCTTGCCAAGGAAACCAACGCAAAGGAAAGAGCTCAGTTTCAAAGGAATCATTCCACTCGATTTTTGCCTCTTCCAGAAAGTCTTCAACCTCTTCCACCTTTTCCAATGAGCAGATGGCTAGATACAATGGTTTCACAAGCAAAGGCAGCGGGTGAAGATATCTCTGAAGAAGAAGAACTCGCAAAGGGATGTGATTGGGAGTATACTAAATACGGTGCACTATGGTCTCATGGACGACACTTTTGGATCACATGAATCGATAAAAATAGGTCGACTTTTGATAGTGGGATGATGGTGAACTTTTTGCAAAAAAGTAGAGCGAGTGCAAGAGATGACAATGCTCAAGAAGGCCACCTAGATTATTGTGGTGTGATTCAAGATATCTTGAAACTATCTTTTAGGAAGTTTAATTACTTTGTTTTTTATGTGAAATGGTTCAAAGTAGTCACCTTTGGAAGAAATGCAACAGTGAGGTGGGATAAAAGCGGTTTGCTTCAAGTCGACTCCACAAAATTATGGACGGATGAAAGGGATACATTTGTACTTCCCCAACACTGTGAGCAAGTTGCTTTTATACCAGATTCAAAAGAACCAGAGTGGCTATTTGTTTTACAAGTCACCACATGTAGTAGAAAAATTTGTGAGAACATAGATGTAGAAGAAAGTCCATCTATAGTGGACTCAGACATCCATTCGATAGTCGAGGAGGAAGAGATCATTGTTCAAGAAGAAGAGGTCATTGAAGAAGACGAAATACAGGATGAAGTATTAGACGATGATTAGGAAGAAACCAGCATAGCAAGCAATTTAGAAGTCATCAATATAGAGATAGATATTCTCAGTGCATCGGATCTCCAAGAGGATGCTAGACTAGAGTATTTTTGAATCAAACACTTGTACGTACTAATTTTTGTTTAATTTTTTGCTAGGTTTTTTTGTACACTATCATTTCTCTATATTACCTTTATTATCACATGTTAATTATTTGAGTTCTTTTGTTACAGAGCACGATGGGAGACAAATCATCATAATTCACTTGCATGCATATAATCCATACATACCCATACATATTGATTAGTTTCTGAAAGTGTATAAGAAGGTCCAATATTGGCCCATTCTTCCTTTCGAAACTGATTTATGTGTAAGGATTCCATCTATTCTCGTCATGCATACATATCATCCAAAGAAGACTATGCATATGGATTAGAATTAGGAAGTGTTTAAGAAGCTCCTTCAATGGACCATTCTTCCTTCCAAATTTGATTCGTGTGTATGGTTCTCTTTCATTCTTATCAGTCATGTTCATAAATCTAACTTGCACTCCTACATTCCCATTCCCATAATCATTTCAACATCTCTCTCTTATCCATACTCAACATTAATTTCACTTTCATGTCCTTAAACCTTCCAACATTCATTAGCTTCATACACCCTGTGTGTGCCATGACCGGACCCGATCCATGCGGATTGCGACCACCTCCACATTTGAACCCGACGTGAAAGGCTTCGTGGCATTTGCATTTGATCTTGTTGGGAGGTTGTGATCCATATCCTTTGTTTCATATTTTTCATCCTCATCATATCATCATCATCAGTCTTGAGTGTTGCAGTGGATTTCTCATAGTATCGTGCACATCTTCGTCGTGAAGTAAATGCATTTGTGAGAGATCTAGAGCATCGTGCATCACTCGGTTATTCACATTAGATGGAGGAAGGATTCAAATCCCTTATTGTTGGGAAACAAGGCCAAAGAATAGTCTCTTCTATGTTGAGAGAGAAGGGAAAATTCAATGGCATTAACATCACAAGCTACTTACATTTGTTTGAAGAGCAAGCTATGATTTTTGGTCTTCCCGAAGATCTTTTGATATCATTCTTTGAATGAATTGTTGATAGCTCTTTCATAAACCATGTCACTCAATATGATAGTCTTCCTTGGAGTGATTTTAGAAAGGAGATGCTCAAAGAATTCTATCTTGAAGATTATAGCCAACATAATCAAGATGGATTCTTACGATGGGTCAATTCACGAAAGCCTAGTAGCTCTATTACTCACTTACAAAATGAGTATATTAGACGCTATGAACAACTTCCTGATGAGGATAAGGTAACTTTAGAACCTGATCTTGTGATCAATTTTCTTAAGCCTCTTCATGCTGAAACTCATAGCGAAGTTGAACGGCGATTAGAAGAACCGGATAAGCGCTATGGTCTTACTGACAATTGGCAAAAAGTGCGTAAAGTAGTAGAGGCTGTAGCCCATAGACATCAAAGAAAATCCATGCTTTATGAGCAAACTAGTCTTCCTCAAACTAGCCTTCCACAAACTAAGGAGCAAGTTAGAGAACATTCCCATGCTCTGATTTTTGACTCTACTCCTATTCCTCAAATAATGGAGCCTACTAAAGGTTTTAAAGTAGAGCCAAATAAAAGTGTAGTTGAACAATCTCAAGTGGAAATTCTCACTAAGCAAATGGAAATTCTTATTGCTACACAATCCAATTTGGCCAAGACTATAGATGCTTTACAATCTAATTTCACCAAAACTTCCCAAGATCAAATGAACCCAATCTCTTTTCAAGAGCCTAATCAACATGTTATAGCTACCAATCAAAATCCACAAGAAGATCCTACTCAAGCATATCAAGTTCCTCAAATGCATAATCCTGCAATGCAAAATCCTCATCCTCATGTGCAAAATCCTCAAATGTATCAAAACATGTATCCTCAAGCTTCTCAAATAGCTTCAAAATCCTCAAAATCAAAATTTTCAGAATCATCAACCATATAATATGGAAGCTCCTCTTGTACCTCAAGTACCACATTTTGCTCCCCAAGCTCCTCAAATACCTCAATTTCCTTTTCAACATCCTAATTATCTTGTTCAAGCAATACCTTATCAACAAAATCCTCAATTTCAAAATTTCCCACCACAAGTTAATCAAAATCCTCAAAATCAAAATGGTTTTATGCGTGGCCCTCGTAGGTGTCCTTGGTGTGATTTGTTAGAGCACTTTTTGAGAGATTGTGAACTATTGAAGGCTGCTAAGGAGCAACAACTAGTAATAGACATAGACAAGAAAATCTGTGACTATCGATCTAGGCTACCTTTGCAAGGAAATTATTGTAAGGGAGGAATGAAAAAACACTATGAAAATATAACCATAACGGATGTAGGAACTAGAGGAGTGAAAGTAGAAGCTCTTGATGAGCAACAAATAGAATCAAGTAAACCGACAAAGTAAGGTGATTTTTCCATAGAGACTTTAGTAAGAGCACGAGATGAGATTAGGAGAATAACGGCTTGGGAATCACCGATAGAAGATCAATCTCTTATTTCTCATATATCCAATGTAGAAGAAAAACAAAAAAGAGATGAAATTTAGCATAGTGAAAGAAGAGTGACTTGAAAACAAACCTCAGAGGGAATAGAAACAATCATAGAGCAAGGAGAAACATCACAATCCAAAGATGAGAAAAAAGAATCACAATCCAATGAACCAAAACAAGAGGAGAAACAAAAAGGGAAGAAGACAACGCAAAGAAAAACAGAACCAAAGCCTTTAAATAAACAAGAACAATCAAAACAAACTGAAGGACAAACACGAGAACATGAACAAGAACAAGATCCTGAGCAAAAACAAAAGAAACCAAAGAGAAAACCTAAAGCCATCTTGATTTCAGAAATTGAGAGAAAAATAGATCCTATGGAGATTTTAGATGACATTTTGCTTAAGAATCAAGTGACTATGTCTTTAGAACAAGTTTTCTCTATTGCAAAGCCTGTTTTTAAAGATAACTTTATCAGCCTAATTAAAAGCAAGAGGTTTCCGCTTAATCTAGATACTGTGATGCAAGATTCTCTAGATAAAGATCAAGCTATGAATGAAGCTGAAGGGCTTTGGTGTGCAGAACAAGAGGAGGAAGGAGGAGATGGAGCGAGAGAGAAGAGAGGAAAGACACGCGGATATGCATGGGAGCCTCAAAACCCACATAATGACCTCTCTTTAGGCAATGCTCTATATATGATGTATATATATGAATATGGGGGTAAGTTCACATGACCCTTACATCCCCAACAATCTCCCACTTAAGGGTCAATGTGACCATAACTGGTAAAATATACAAAGAATGATGTAGGACTATACAATAATGTACAGGAAGAGTCCGGATCTCTACCCATACCAATCAGCCTACACCAACTGCCTCGAACAAGATGTATCCATGCACCTCAAACTGCTCTAGACTCATATCGAGAAGAGTCGAGCTCACATATGACTGATGCAAGAACTAACGAAGTTCTTGCAAAGCTCCCACTCGCTCCATGCCTATGTCAATCATCAAATGATTGACAACTCCAAGTGCAAATGCTCCAATAACAACTTCAATGTCTGGTCTCGAGCATAACAACTCATACATCAGACTCCCAAATGCTGATGAAACATGTGCTATCCTGGCTAACCTAAGTATGTCAGCCATGCCTGTATCCAAGGCATCCAAAGCACCATCATCAAGATCAACATGTCCTGACACATCTGTGTCAACATCTGGCATGAGCGAATCCAAGAATGACTGCATAAGTGCTGACTCCTCAACATCTAAATCAACCATCCTATCAACCAAGAACGTGTCTAATTGTGCATCCCAAGAGCTAATATGCTCTACCATACACTGTGTACCATGAGAGCAATCCTGCTCTACCATACCAAGTGTATCACCATGCCCCACATGAGTTAACTGCACAACATCAACATCAAGGTCAAACTGATGATCACACTCTAATTGAGTATCATCATAATACTCTACATGAGCATCCACATCATGCTCTAAAGCATCTAACTGATCATCCAAAGTGTGCTCCACAAGAGCATCCATATGATCAAAACAATCATGCTCTACATAAGCATCACGAGCATCCAAAACATGCTACATATGCATCCATCTGAGCATTTGAATCCTGCCATACATGTGCATCATGAATGCCAATAGACCTATCTGTAGGTAGACAAAATGAGACATGAGGAGTCTCACATCGCACATAAGACTGAACTCCCACTGAGATGAGAGTGTCTCTCACATGAAGTACCTACAGTGGATACATGTGCCCAATCCTAGCACCTCTGACAAGCATAAGCTGTCCCAATTGCAACTGAAAATGATACTCACCAAGGAATGCATAACACCTGCTCTCCTGTAACTGGCTAACTGAAATCAAGCTCATAGGGAATGAAGGCACATAGCATACATGTCTGAGTATAAGTGATGCTCCACTAGGTAGCATAAGGCGTATATCTCTTGCACCCTCAATGTCATATGTCGTACCATCAGGCATGTGCACACATCCACGACTCTCACCTGAGAATCGACAAAACCACTCACGATGTGGAGTAACATGAAAACTGGATAATGCATCAAGCAACCAAACCATATGTGTGCTATATAATGAGCAAGAGGAATCATGAGATGAACCATAGGAGAAAGTGATATCACCATCATTGGCATAATCAACTGCCATAGACTCTCCTGAAATCACTACCTGACCTGCATTACGTGCATATCTCTGACGTCGTCGTCGCATCCTCGTGAAGTATGTCGTCGAATATGGCCCTCATGACCACAGTGCCAACATCGAAGTCGTCGATGTGATCTATGTCTCACATGAGTCAATGGACTCGCATACATATCATGTAGTCTCTGCCATAGTGCACTACTTGTCTCCTCATACATAACAGACTCATATATAGAATCCACAAGCTGTAATCAGATAGTGGAGCTGGCCAATGCATCCATATCCATCCATACATGGCCGGGCTTGTCACGAGGCCTCTGTGCATCTCGATGCACATACATGTGTAGCCCTGCACGAACCAATGTATGCCACATCTGAGCTTTCCATCTTGGAAAGTTAGTGCCATCAAACTGAGAAGACACCATGCTGGCAATCCAAGACTAGCAATGTAACAAGAGACTAGAAACAATACTCTATCCTCAATAGGATCACACCTGCATATCCATATGCATAACTCACATCACAACTGTCTCGCTCGAGAAAAAACCATGTAAACCACCTGTCACATAAGTATGCATCTAGCATGCATATAAAACCATGAGCATAAGCCTGTTCACCAAGTCTCCAAAGTGACCAAATAGATGTGAAAGAATCTTGGGAAAATTTCGACAGAGTATCCCCTGGAAACTGAGCAATGAAACAAGATAACCAATCTCAAAAGAACAATGAGTAATCTGTCATCACGTGTCACTGATCCAATCAAGAATAATGGTAACTACATATGCCAAAAAAACTAATAGCAATGCATGCCAATACAATGATGATGTATCTCTCACTCAAGAATGAATCCTACAAGATGGTCCAACCTATCACAAACAACCTGTGACCAAGTCCAAGTAAATGGAGATCAACAATGATCCAACGCTATCGCACAAGCTTCAAGATCCACTAGAGCTCTCTTCTAGCATAAAAGTTGTCAAAATTTCGGCAACATCTCCTCTGTAAAATGGACTTTGAACCAAATAAACCATGTGGGAATCACCATCCACATATGCAAAGAATCACACTGGCAAATAGATATCAATCAATGACCAAATGCTAATAACGATGACAAACAAACATCTAACTAAGGCTCCAATCTGGATCCTGTACCTGCAAAGAAAACAAAGATACAAGTACCAATCTAGATCCAAATAATCTCTCATAAAAGATGTGCAATCGATAAGTAAATCCGTAACAAAGTGCCATAATCAAGATATAGACCACAATGCCACTATACATAATTGTTGAAATCCTAGCTCCTGTTATTGCATGTTTCTACATCCTTAGTCCATCTCAGAGCACTTGTATCGGAGTTTAAACGACTGTTCTCTGTCATAAAAAATGGTTGTACCTTGTATCGGGGTTTAATTTTTCCTCATCATAAAAAACAAAATGCTACATGTTACCAGAAAGTTTACACTTTCTTCCACCCCAAAAAAGTGGTTATAACCATAAAGTTGCCGAATCATTATCATCATAAAAAAAAAAGCAACCCAAAGGAAGATAAAGAGGCATAGTAGAATAAATCACGGGCTCTATATGCAGATTTATGCATTAGTGGAATTAGATTTCCTTGCATGTTAGTAGAGAAAGAGCATATTCATATTTATGTAGGAAAGAAGTTGATCTAAAATAAGCTAAAGATGAAAGATGTCCCTTGAAAATCCTAAATCTTTGTTTATAATCGTATTTAAGGTAGATTGCTTTATGAAAAAGGTACAATTTTTCTTCAAGATGAGAGGAACTGATGCTCAAAACGACTCAATACATCCACTTCCACTTCATATTGATGCTTGTTTGTTTTCTTTCTTGTTCTCAATATTGCTTGTTCATTTGCATATATGTTGCCTGTTTGTTCATGCATATTCATGTTGCGTGTTTCAATTCTTTCTTTCATGCAAATTCTGCTTTATGTCACGTTGCCTACTCATTCATGCATATGATTAATTTTTCCTTATATGTATGTTGCCTATAAAATGATTCGATGCCTGGAACATTTTAATTTTCACAGATACTAGAGTGGCGCTTTCGGAGGAATCGCAGGTTTAGTGGGGGCGAATGTCGTCGAGATTTTCTCTCCTGTCTCACTCATGAAGGCCTACAGGAAACACATTGGGTGAAGGTAGCCAGAATACCCTGAGAAGTCCAAGATGCATCAAGGATGTTAAAGGGAGTTCACATGCAAACTTTGGAAGAAATCGAGCAAATCCAGGGTAGCAGTCAAAGCTGGTCAAACTTTGGAAATTAGGACAAAAATTTCAATGTCTACAAATCACATGAAAATTCATATACATGTAAAGCCTATCAAAGGCAGTCTACAGTAATTTCACATGAAAATGGATTTTCTAGCACATTGATATATCATGTGCATTTTGTAAAAATGTAATTTTTCCACTTAGACCCTACAAAATTTTGTATAGGAATTTTTGTTAGCCATATGGTTTGGCATGTATAAAGAACATATGTGGCTACATATTTGTACAAAGTTTCAGGGCTATCAAAGCTTCCTAGACACCTTACTATCACCTTGCAAGCTTCGAAATGTAGTCAAACTTGTCCAAGGAGGATTCAGATGGGAGTTCTTTTTGCATATTCCTAAAGGAGGCCTTTCAAACATAGTCCTACAAACTTTTCTCTTCATCAAAGGATATTTGAAGGGTCAAAGAGCACAAAATCCAATTTTCATGGTCACTACAGTTTTCTAGAATAAGAAAATTGAAGGCTTGAAGGGCTGCCACATGTCAAAATATGATTAAACCATGTTGTACGGTCAAGATGAGCTCATATTCAAGGGTGGAGATTCATTAAAGCATAAAGGAAGGAGGATCCATGAGTTTTTTCATCAAAGAAGACTTTTTTTACAGTTAAAGATCAATAATGCAAAGTTTCTCCAAAAATAGTGGCTTATCTTATTCGAATTGATGTCAGCAGTGATCCCACGGTCCAGATCATCCCCAGATCCAATGGTGGAGAATGAAGGCACCTAAATTTCACTCCTTTACAGTAGATTTGATAGAAAGAAAATATCAGCCATTGATTTGTTTAATCAAATGGTTGTAATCGAAAGTAGTGATCCTAGAGTTGAGAGTTGATTTCTCTAGATCCAAGGGCCCAAATTCATTCAAAACACTAAATAAACCCCCCTCCAAACTCCTAGAGCATCATTGTTAGGCATCCATAGGGCTCTTGCTAGCTTAAGGTTTCCTTGAGATGATCACCCTCGGTTGAGCGAGTGAGGATCCAAGGTGGGCTAGTATGAGTATAGTACCTAGTTTCAAATTTAAGTTAGAACTCCAATCTAGGATAGGCTCTGGAAACCAGCATCTCTATCTTGACTCACCCTCGGTAGAGCATGTGAGTGAGTTAGAGCTGGTTTTAATGAGTCTTAGACTTCTTTAGTTAGACATTACGAGCCTAGACATACCTAGGATCAATGAAGTGGAACTCATTCTTACATGTGACATTCGATTGAACTGTCATGGTTTGAAGGTCGGAACCGGCTTTGATCAGTAGACTGCTTAGCTTGACGTATCACGACGATCTTATACATGTATTTTAATTCAAATCCTTTTAATTCATGTCACTTGTCACTTGTCTCTTGTCTCTCAGTCTCTTAAGTATTTTTACATGTCTTCTATTTTCTTCTATGTATGAGAAGGCTCCGTAGTATTGCGTTGAACCAGTGAGGATGTTTCATTGAGCTTGTGGTTAAACTCTATCATCATAATTCACTTGCATGCATATAATCCATACATACCCATACATATTGATTAGTTTCTGAAAGTGTATAAGAAGCTTCAATATTGGACCATTCTTCCTTTCGAAACTGATTTATGTGTAAGGATTCCATCTATTCTCGTCATGCATACATATCATCCAAAGAAGACTATGCATATGGATTAGAATTAGGAAGTGTTTAAGAAGCTCCTTCAATGGACCATTCTTCCTTCCAAATTTGATTCGTGTGTATGGTTCTCTTTCATTCTTATCAGTCATGTTCATAAATCTAACTCCCACTCCCACATTCCCATTCCCATAATCATTTCAACATCTCTCCCTTCTCCATACTCAACATTAATTTCACTTTCATATCCTTAAACCTTCTAACATTCATTAGCTTCATACACCCTGTGTGTGCCACGACCGGAGCCGATCCACCCGGATTGCGATCAGCTCCACATGTCCAAGATGCATAAAGGATGTCAAAGGGAGTTCACATGCAAACTTTGGAAGAGATCGAGCAAATCCAGGGTAGCAGTCAAAGCTGGTCAAACTTTCGAAATTAGGGTAAAAATTTGAATGTCTCCAAATCACATGAAAATTCAAATACTTGTAAACCCTATGAAAGGCAGTCTATAGCCCGAATTTCACTTAAAAATGGATTTTCTAGCATATTGATATGCCATGTGCATTTTATAAAAAATGTAATTTTTCCACTTAGACCCTACAAAATTTTGTATAAAACTTTTGTTAGCCATATGGTTTGGCATGTATAAAGACCATATGTGGCTACATATTTGTACAAAGTTTCAAGGCTATCAGAGCTTCCTAAACACCTTACTGCCACCTTGCAAGCTTCCAAATGTAGTCAAACTTGTACAAGGAAGATTCAGATGGAAGTTTTTTTTGCATATTCCTAAAGGAGGCCTTTCAAAACATAGTCCTACAAACTTTTATCTTCATCAAAGGATATTTGAAGGATCAAAGAGCACAAAATCCAGTTTTCAAGGTCATTGCAGTTTTCTAAAATAAGAAAAATGAAGGTTTGAAGGGCTACCACATGTCAAAATATGATTGAACCATGTTGTACGGTCAAGATGAGCTCATATTCAAGGGTGGAGATGCACTAAAGCATAAAGGAAAGAGGATCCACGAGTTTTTTCATCAAAGAAGACTTTTTTGATAGTTAAAGATCAATAATGCAAAGTTTCTCTAAAAATAGTGGCTTATCTTATCCGAATTGATGTCAACACTAATCCGACGGTGCAGATCATCCCCAGATCCAATGGTGGAGAATGAAGGCGCCTAAATTTCACTCCTTCACTCTAGATTTGATAGAAAGAACAATTCCAAGCCATTGATTTGATTAATCAAATGGTTGTAATCGAAAGTAGTGATCTTAGAGTTGAGAGTTGATTTCTCTAGATTCAAGGGCCCAAATTCATTCAGAAAACTATATAAACCCCCCTCCAAAATCCTAGAGCATCATTGTTAGGGAGGCATAGGGCTCTTGCTAGCTTAAGGTTTCCTTGAGATGATCACCCTCGATTGAGCGAGTGAGGATCCAAGGTGGGCTAGTATGAGTATAGTACCTAGTTTCAAATTTAAGTTAGAACTCCAATCTATGATAGGCTCTTGAGACCAGCATCTCTATCTTGAATCACCCTCGGAGGAGCATGTGAGTGAGTTAGATCTAGTTTTAATGATTCTTAGACTTCGTTAGCTAAATGTTACGAGCCTAGACATACATAGGGTCAATGAAATGGAACTCATCTTCTTACGTGTGACATTCGGTTGAAATCTCATGGTTTGAAGGTCGAAACCGCCTTTGATCAATAGACTACTTAGCTTGACGTATCAAGATGATCTTATACATGTATCTTAATTCAAATCCTTTTAATTCGTGTCACTTGTCACTTGTCACTTGTCACTTGTTACTTGTCTCTTGTCTCTCAGTCTCTTAAGTATTTTTACATGTCTTCTATTTTCTTCTATGTGTGAGAAGGCTCCGCAGTATTGCGTTGAACCAGTGAGGATGTTTCATTGAGCTTGTGATTAAACTCTCTCATCATAATTCACTTGCATGCATATAATCCATGTTGGAACATCAAGCTTACACTATGCTTGAGGTGGATTTGATCTACATCAAAGGCTATCGCGTCGAAAGAATATCCGTTGGAGAGTTCTTTTTCATATGCTCATTTATTGTATTTTTTTGAGAGATTTTTGATGGCTCATTTACCGTTGTAAAAGCCTTGAGCTTTACACATGTAAAGGTACAAATATAGAGCCCAAATCCCACGAATTTGTGGTGGTTGAAGTTGCATTCAATCAAGCAATCAATCACCTAAAAGTAGATCAAACTAGATCTTCACTTTTCCTAGGTTGTAGGAAAGTGAATTGATTCCCTCCAACAACCATTCCCACCTTCATTTGAATTCAAATTCAACTTGTAAAAGTCATGGAACACTCTTAGAGTCTATATAAAGACTTGAAATCACTTGTACATTACATGGAAGCAATATACATACACTTGTGACCATCATTGTCTTGCTCCTTCAATTTTCTGCATCATCTTCTTCGCCAACAGTAATCTTGCAGAGGCTGCTGCTCTCTCTCCAGAGCTCCAAATTGAGTGCAAGAGGACGCACTGGAAAGATATTAGTGTATAGCTTATGTCTGTAAATTTTCAAAGCCTTTGGTTCAGCCGATTTGGAGAAATCTGAGTTTTTCTACCTCGTGGTCAATCTCTACGTATTCCTAAAAAATAGGAAGTACCACTGGTGAATGTTGCATTCATTCCTATAGCATATTTTGCTTATTCCTTATACTTTTGTGCATTCCATACACTCAACCCTATATGTATCACTCCCATAAAAGGATTTTTTCTAATTGTAATCACGCTGGTCGCTATGGGCATTTGAAGTTCATTGTCTATTCCATAGATAGTAAGTTTTTTGAGCTAGTCGACCCGCGAACCTATCTGTTTTGTATCGACTCATTCTCCTTGATGCTCCAAAGTACATAGTGCATTTCTTTGCACTTATTACATGCTTATAAGGTCTATTTGAGTCTCCATAAGCTGAAGGGCTGGTCTTGTGCCGGTTGGCTTGACCAAACTTCGTCGCTTCGAAACGCACTTTTCTACCTTCGACAAGCTTCTCCAAGTTCTTTCAATCCATACATACCCATACTTATTGATTAGTTTCTGAAAGTGTATAAGGAGCTCCAATATTGGACCATTCTTCCTTTCGAAACTGATTTATGTGTAAGGATTCCATCTATTCTCGTCATGCATACATATCATCCAAAGAAGACTATGCATATGGATTAGAATTAGGAAGTGTTTAAGAAGCTCCTTCAATGGACCATTCTTCCTTCCAAATTTGATTCGTGCCTATGGTTCTCTTTCATTCTTATCAATCATGTTCATAAAGCTAACTTGCACTCCGACATTCCCATTCCCATTATCATTTCAATATCTCTTTCTTCTCCATAATCAACATTAATTTCACTTTCATATCCTTAAACCTTCAGACATTCATTAGCTTCATACACACTGTGTGTGCCACGACCAGACCCGATCGACCCAGATTGCGATCACCTCCACATTTGAGCTCGACGTGAAATGCTTCATGGCATTTGCTTCTGATCTTGTTGGGAGGTTGTGATCCATATCCTTTATTTCATATTTTTCATCCTCATCATATCATCATCAGTCTTGAGTGTTGCACTGGATTTCTCACAGTATCGTGCACATCTTCGTCGTGAAGCAAACACATTTGTGAGAGATCTAGAGCATCGTGCATCACTTGCTTATTCACATAAGATGGAGGAAGGATTTAAATCCCTTATTGTTCAGAAACAAGGCCAAAGAATAGTCTCTTCTATGCTGAGAGAGACGGGAAAATTCAATGGAATCAACATCACAAGCTACTTAGATTTGTTTGAAGAGCAAGCTATGATTTTTGGTCTTCCCGAAGATCTTCTGATATCATTCTTTGAATGAATTGTTGATAGCTCTATCATAAATCGTGTCACTCAATATGATAGTCTTCCTTGGAGTGATTTTAAAAAGGAGATGCTCAAAGAATTCTATCTTGAAGATTATAGCCAACATAATCGGGATGGATTCTTACGATGGGTCAATTCACCAAAGTGTAGTAGCTCTATTACTCACTTACAAAATGAGTATATTAGACGCTATGAACAACTTCCTGATGAGGATAAGATAACTTTGGAACCTGATCTTGTGATCAATTTTCTTAAGCTTCTTCATCTTGAAACTCGTAGGGAAGTTGAACGGTGATTAGAAGAATCAGATAAGCGCTATGGTCTTACTGACAATTGGTAAAAAGTCCGTAAAGTAGTAGAGGCTATAGCCCATAGACATCAAAGACAATCCATGCTTTATGAGCAAACTAGTCTTCCTCAAGCTAGCCTTCCACAAACTAAGAAGCAAGTTAGAGAACAATCCCATGCTCTGATTTTTTACTCTACTCCTATTCCCCAAATGATGAAGCCTACTCAAGGTTTTAAAGTAGAGCCAAATAAAAGTGTAGTTGAACAATCTTAAGTGGAAATTCTCACTAAGAAAATAGAAAGTCTTATTGCTACACAATCCAATTTGGCCAAGACTAAGATGCTTTACAATCTAATTATACCAAAATTTTCCAAAATCAAATGAACCCAATGTCTTTTCAAGAGCCTAATCAACATGTTATAGCTACCAATCAAAATCCACAAGTAGCTCCTACTCAAGCATATCAAGTTCCTCCAATGCATAATCTTGCAATGAAAAATCCTCATCCTCATGTGCAAAATCCTCAAATGTATCAAAACATGTATCCTCAAGCTTCTCAAATATCTTTTCAAAATCCTCAAAATCAAAATTTTCAAAATCATCGACTGTATACTATGGAAGCTCCTCTTGCACCTCAAGTAGTGCATGTTGCTTCCCAAGCTCCTCAAATACATCAATTACCTTATCAAAATCCTAATTATCCTGTTCAAGCAATACCTTATCAACAAAGTTCTCAATTTCAAAATTTCCCACCACAAGTTAATCAAAATCCTCAAAATCAAAATGGTTTTGTGCGTGGCCCTCGTAGGTGTCCTTGGTGTGATTCCTTAGAGCACGTTTTTAGAGATTGTGAACTATTGAAGGCTGCTAAGGAGCAACGACTAGTAATAGACATAGAGAAGAAAATATGTGACTATCGATCTAAGATACCTTTGCAAGGAAATTATGGTAAGGGAGGAATGAAAAAACACTATGAAAATATAACCATAACGGACGTAGGAACTAGAGGACTGAAACTAGAAGCTCTTGATGAACAACAAGTAGAATCAAGTAAACCCAGAAAGGAAAGTGATTTTTCCATAGAGGCTTTAGTAAGAGGAAAAGATGAGATTAGGAGAACAATGGCTTGGGAATCACTGATAGAAGATCAATCTCTTATTTCTCATATATCCAATGTAGAAGAAATACGAAAAAGAGATGAAGTTGAGCCTAGTGAAAGAAGAGTGACTCAAAAACAAACCTCAGAGGGAATAGAAACAATCATAGACCAAGGAGAAACATCACAATCCAAAGATAAAAAACAAGAATCACAACCCAATGAACAAAAACAAGAGGAAAAACAAAAAGGGAAGAAGACAACGCAAAGAAAGACATAACCAAAGCCTTTAGATAAACAAGAACAATCAAAACAAACTGAAGAACAAACACGAGAACATGAACAAAAACAAGATCGTGAGCAAAAACAAAAGAAACCAAAGAGAAAACCTAAAGCCATCTTGATTCCAGGAATTGAGGGAAAAATAGATCCTATGGAGATTTTAGATGACATTTTGCTTAAGAGTCAAGTGACTATGTCTTTAGAACAAGTTTTCTCTATTGCAAAGCATATTTTTAAAGATAACTTTATCGGCCTAATTAAAAGGAAGAGGTTTTCGCTTAATGTAAATACTGAGATGCAAAGTTCTCTAGACCAAGATCAAGGTATGAATGAAGCCTTAAACTTTGATGAATCTGATGAAGAGGACTTTGATGATGATGAAGTAAATGTTAATAAAAATTTCTTAGGACCTATTCAACCTGACCATGGAAATCATGAAAACAATCCTGAAAGTCACTTTAAAAGAACATTTTGGTCTAGAGGTACATCAGAGATGCATGTTAAAATAGGAAATGATAAGAACACTATCACTATAATTGCATTAGTAGATTTTGGCTCCGAAATCAATGTGATTTCAAGAGAAGTCTATGATAAGTATTGATGGCCCATAGATAAAGATTGTGGATGGCATATGAGAACTGCAGATAATGGTGTAGGTACCCTGTATGGAGCTTGTGCTAGTGTGCCCATATCCATAGGAGGAATCACATAAGAGTTTCACTTTTTTATTCAAGATAATTGCTCCTATGAAGTTCTCTTAGGTCAACCCTTTATTTGTGAGTCGTATGGAAACTAAAGCCATGGATGATGGGTCTACCTATGATAGGTTTAAGTCTAAGGATGGAGTGCAATCACTTCAAGTCATGATGATAGGAGTGAATCATCCTAGGAATCCATTTTCAATTAGAAAGAAACCTATTGTTACTCAGGGTCATGAGCATGCTTGTAGTGATTGTGCACCTCGATTCATGTTTGGAGCTACATATAATCAAAATTTCGGATAGAATCCATTGTTGAGCAGGACAACAGTGGATATTGGTTTGACATCTCGCATCCAACCAACATGTACAATAGTTTGTCACTTTTTTTTCCACATTATAGATTAGATTTTCTTCATATGAGCCAATTGTCCAACTCTTTTATCCAAAAAACCCAAAAAAATTATAAAAACAACAAAATCATGGAACATGATGAGAACATTGAGCATGTGATTGAAACATCTCATTGTTTCTCTACTCTTGAGGAGTTAGAGTTATGTCTTCAACAAAATTCTAACTCCCATATTATTCCTCTTTCTTCCCTTGATGAGTATGCTCTAATCCAGGAATATGCTCTCAATATTGACAAGTGCTCAAAATTTAACCAAACACATGATGCCTTAGTTGAAACAAAGTACAAAATTGTAGACAAAAAAATCAAACCCATAACTCAACCATTACCTCAAGGACGTAATGAAAAAATTATTGATATGAAAAATGATCCAATTCTTCGGGATAAGAAAAACATAGGACATACATTCACACATGAGACAATCAAACATGTGAAAATTGGTAGAGATGATGACTTTCTTTTGCCAGCAGAGAGATATAAATTTGAGAGAGTTATACGGAGCCATGGAAAAGCCTTTACTATGTATCCTCATGAGATTGGTTGTGTAGATCCTAAGCTAGTTGCACCCATGATAATCTCTAATATTCCACATATTCCATGGAATCTTTGCCCTATCCCAGTTCCAAAGGCTCACTTACCTGAACTAATGAAACTACTTAAGGAGAAGATAAACATGAGAATTTTAGAGCCATCGTTTGCACCTTACTCAAATCGATGGCTCACTATGAATAAAAATAATGGGAAAGTACGTTTTATTCAAGATTTCCAACCCGTCAATAAAGTCACCATAAGGAATGTAGGAACATGACCCATTGTAGATGAGTTTGCTGAATCATTTTCAGGACTTCTATCTATTCAATGGGTGATTTATATTCTGGATATGACCAATTCCAATTAGCAATTGATAGTCGTGACATAACCACAATGAAAACTCTTTTAGGCTTAGTGCGAATGTGTACCTTACCTCAAGGAGCGATTAATTCTGTGGCTCATATGATGAGTGCTATGAATATGGTCTTACATGATTTTATCCCTCATATAACTATGCCATTCATTGATGATATTCCAATTAAAGGGAGTGAGGAACATGTAAAGGACATTACTTTAGATTCATCAAGATGTCGTAAATTTGTTCTTGACCATATCTTTGATTGTGAAAGAATATTTCAACGATTTGAAGAGGTAGGTCTCACATTTTCCATAGAAAAATCTTTTTTTGGTGTTAACAAGGTTCTTATTGTTGGACATTAATGTGGCCATTATGGTCGAAAGCCATACCCACAAAAAGTTAATGCCATTAGCAAGATTTTTGAAACATGTAACAACGTGAGTGAGGTACATAGATTTCTTGGTGCTTGCATCTTTTATGTTATTTGGCTCCCACACTTTGCTCATGTTGCTGATTGTCTCTATGACTTGTTGAGGAAGAAACAAAAAATTATTTGGACTGACAAACACACTCAAGCTATGCGTAAATTGAAGAAATTATTGCTTGAAGCTCCCATCCTTAAGAGTGTAGACTATTCTGCTAACAAACCTTTTATATTGACTGTTGATACTAGTCCTATTGGTATAGGTTGGGTCATAAGTCAATGATAGTGAAGGGAATAGATATGCAATTAGGTTTGGTGCCAAAATTCTACATGGAACACAACGAAAATATCCACAGATCAAACGAGAACTATGGGATATGGTAACAACTTTGGAAACAGACAAAGAATATTTCATTGGTGTAAATGTCAAAGTTGAGACTGATTGTTTGCCTCTCATAGGAATGATATCCAATTGTTCATCTCCCGATATAGCCATGCTTAGATGGATCTCATATATTAAGTTCATAAATCCTGAGTTAGTTCATATTTCAGGTAAGTCAAACTCAGTTGCTGATACGTTATCGAGAGCTAGATTTGATGATGATCTTGAAAGTGATCTAATAAAGAATGTGAATTTAGTTGACTATGTTCCACATATATATGAGTATGAGAAATTTCATGAGTCTGAGTATGAAAATGAATGGAGAATAGCAAAGTATCTAAGTGCACTACAACCATTACCTACCTGGACCATGAATAGATTTCGTAACATTAGGAAACAAGCTTATAACTTTTTCCTATGTAACGGTTATCTTTGGAGACATGCTAAGGGTAAGGTTAAGAATCTACAATAGGAAAACGAGGGCTTCAATTGCAAGTAATGAAGGAAATGCATGAGACATTATGGGTAGGTCATAAAGGATTTTTTGGAACATGTGAAAAAAGTAGAAGTACCTATTATTGGCTTAGGATGTATGTTGACATTAGTACTATGTTTCTACATGTTCTACTTGTCAACTTCATTCACCAGTCAAACATAGAGATCCATTGCATCCTACTTATCCACCTTGTATTTACTACAAGTGGGTAGTAGATCTTGTAACTATGCCTAAAGGTATTGACAAAATGCATTACATTGCACTTGCAAGAGACAACTTAACTAATCAGGTAGAGGGATGTGCACTACGATCTAAGACCATGTACAATGTTTGTAAATTCTTGCTTGAAGATGTCATAAGTCCCTTTGGGTACATAGAGAAAGTAGTTTCCGATTGTGGAGAGTTAAATGCGAGAGAAGCTAAAGAGTTCTTTGAGCATCACGGTATTCGTTTGTCTCTCACTACTGCATATAATCTAGAGGCCAGTGATAAAATAGAGCGAGGGTATCCACCTATTGTGAAAGCCATATCTAAAGCATGTAACGGTGACATCAAACAATGGCCTAGATTCTTACCTTTTGCACTTTGGAATTTGCCTTGGTCTGAAAACATGTCTATTGATGATTTTTTGAGTTTGCACATTAAACAATTAGAACAAGGTAAATTAAGACTTGATGATGCCATTGAAAAATTAAGAGAATCTAGAATGAAGAACAAGCATTATTTTGAGAAAACTCATCGATTGCATCCTAAGCCAATTAAAGTAGGAGATTGGGTGCTCATTTATGATAGTACATTTGACTCTCAATATGATGCATGCAAAAAGCTCACTCAACGGTGGTTTGGGCCATACATTGTATCAAAAGTCAACAACAATGGTACGTATGCTCTTTGTGAATTAAATGGTGTTACACTAAAAACTTTGATTGCAGGTAAAAGGATAAAGCTATTCATGAAACGTGATAATGACGAGTACATTTTGGATGATGACATTGAAGAAGATGACAACAATGAGGCCGATTCTTAAACAAGAGTATCCATGTAAGAAAATAAAGAAATTAAAATAAAAATAATAATAATAATAATAAAAAAAAAATATATAAAAAATAAATAAATAAATAAAAAATAAATAAAAATAAAAAGATAAAAAACATATAAAAATATCATTAATTTTTCAAGTTCATGTTGCTTTGTTTTTTTTCATTCTATTTTTTTTCCGTTCTTGTTTCATGCATGTTTGTTTTCAGTCTTTGCATTGCATTGCATATCCACATCACTTGAGTAAAAAAAAAAAACAAAAAAAAGGCAAATGATGATTTCTCTACTTGTGTAAAATTGTATCTTAAGTAGTAAGTTATCTACTAAGAAATTGATTATAATCTAGGATTGTGGAAAGATAGGGCATGTAGATTTGGAGGCTTATTTTGGTGACATGACTTTCCTATATAAACATGCATATGTATCCTGTATTGAAAGCATAATTGTTGAAATCCTAGCTCTTGCTATTGCATGTTTTTACATCCTTAGTCCATCTCACAGCACTTGTATCAGAGTCTAAAGGACTGTTCTCCGTCATAAAAAATGGTTCTACCTTGTATCGGGGTTTAATTTTTTCCCGTCATAAAAAAAAAATGCTACATGTTACCAATAAGTTTACACTTTCTTCCACCCCAAAAAAGTGATTGTAACCATAAAGTTGCCGAATCATCATCATCATCATAAAGTTACCGAATCATCATCATCATCATAAAGTTGCCGAATCATCATCAAAAGAGGCATAATAGAATAAATCACGGGCTATATAGGCAGATTATGCATTAGTGGAGTTTAGTTAGATTTCCTTGCATGTTCTTAGAGAAAGAGCATATTCATATTTATGTAGGAAAGAAGTTGATCTAAAATAAGCTAAAGATGAAAGATGTCTCTTGAGAATCCTAAATCTTTGTTTATAATCGTATTTAAGGTAGATTGCTTTATGAAAAATGTACAAATTTTCCTTCAAGATGAGAGGAATTGATGCTCAAAACGACTCAATACATCCACTTCCACTTCATATTGATGGTTGTTTGTTTTCTTTCTTGTTGTCAATGTTGCTTGTTCATTTGTATATATGTTTCCTGTTTGTTCATGCATATTCATGTTGCGTGTTTCAATTATTTCTTTCATGCAAATTTTGCTTCATGTCACGTTGCCTACTCATTCATGCATATGTTTAATTTTTCCTTCCATGTATGTTGCCTATAAAATAATTTGATCCTTGAAATATTTTTTTTTCACAGATACTAGAGTGGCGCTTCCAAAGGAATCGCAGGTTTCGTGGGGTCGAAGGTTGTCGAGATTTTCTCTCCTCTCTTACCCATGAAGCCCTACAGGAAACACATTCGGTGAAGGTACCCAGAATACCCTGAGAAGTCCAAGATGCATCAAGGATGTCAAAGGGTGTTCACATGCAAACTTTGGAAGAAATCGAGCAAATCCAGGGTAGTAGTCAAAGCTGGTCAAACTTTGGAAATTAGGGCAAAAATTTTAATGTCTCCAAATCACATGAAAATTCATATACTTGTAAAGCCTATCAAAGGCAGTCTATAGCCCGAATTTCACATGAAAATGGATTTTATAGCACATTGATATGCCATGTGCATTTTGTAAAAAATGTAATTGTTCCACTTAGATCCTACAAAATTCTGTATAGGAATTTTTGTTAGCCGTATGGTTTGGCATATATGAAGATCATATGTGGCTACAAATTTGTACAAAGTTTCAAGGCTATCAGAGCTTCTTAGACACCTTACTGCCACCTTGCAAGCTTCCAAATGTAGTCAAACTTGTACAAGGAAGATTCAGATGGGAGATTTTTTTGGCAGATTCCTAAAGGAGGCCTTTCAAAACATAGTCCTACAAACTTTTATCTTCATCAAAGGATATTTGAGGGGTCAAAGAGCACAAAATCTAGTTTTCAAGGTCACTGCAGTTTTCTAAAATAAGAAAATTGAAGGCTTGAAGGACTGCCACATGTCAAAATATGATTGAACCATGTTGTACGGTCAAGATGAGCTCATATTCAAGGGTGGAGATGCACTAAAGCATAAAGGAAAGAGGATCCATGAGTTTTTTCATCAAAGATGACTTTTTTGACATTTAAAGATCAATAATGCAAAGTTTCTCCAAAAATAGTGGCTAATCTTATCCGAATTGATGTCAACACTAATCCGACGGTCCATATCATCCCGAGATCCAATGATGGAGAATGAAGGCGCCCAAATTTCACTCCTTTACACTAGATTTGATAGAAAGAATAATTCCAAGCCATTGATTTGATTAATCAAATGGTTGTAATCCAAAGTAGTGATCCTAGAGTTGAGAGTTAATTTCTCTAGATCCAAGGGCCCAAATTCATTCAAAAAACTATATAAACCCCCTTCCAAAATCCTAGAGCATCATTGTGAGGCATCCATAGGGCTCTTGCTAGCTTAAGGTTTCCTTGAGACCATCACCCTTGGTTGAGTGAGTGAGGATCCAAGTGGGCTAGTATGAGTATAATACCTAATTTCAAATTTAAGTTAGAACTCCAATCTAGGATAGGCTCTTGAAACCTGCATCTCTATCTTGACTCACCCTCGGTGGAGCGTGTGAGTGAGTTAGAGCTAGTTTTAATGAGTCTTAGACTAGTTTAGTTAGACGTTACGAGCCTAGACATACATAGGGTCAATGAAGTGGAACTCATCTTCTTGCATGTGACATTCAGTTGAACTGTCATGGTTTGAAGGTCGGAACCGCCTTTGATAAATAGACTTCTTAGCTTGATGTATCAAGACGATCTTATACATGTATCATAATTCAAACCCTTTTAATTCATGTCACTTATCACTTGTCTATTGTCTCTTGTCGCTCAGTCTCTTAAGTATTTTTACATGTCTTCTATTTTCTTCTATGTGTGAGAAGGCTCCACAAGATTGCGTTGAACCAGTGAGGATGTTTCATTGAGCTTGTGATTAAACTCTATCATCATAATTCATTTGCATGCATATAATCCATACATACCCATACATATTGATTAGTTTCTGAAAGTGTATAAGAAGCTCCAATATTGGACCATTCTTCCTTTCCAAACTGATTTATGTGTAAGGATTCCATCTATTCTCATCATGCATACATATCATCCAAAGAAGACTATGCATATGGATTAGAATTAGGAAGTGCTTAAGAAGCTCCTTCAATGGACCATTCTTCCTTCCAAATTTGATTCGTATGTATGGTTCTCTTTCATTCTTATCAGTCATGTTCATAAATCTAACTTGCACTCCTACATTCCCATTCCCATAATCATTTCAACAGCTCTCTCTTCTCCATACTCAATATTAATTTCACTTTCATGTCCTTAAACCTTCCAACATTCATTAGCTTCATAGACCCTGTGTGTGCCACGACCGGACCCGAGCCACCCGGATGCCATCACCTCCACAACGCTCTAGAGCAGGAGGTTCTAGGAGTGGATCTATAGGTAGGTTTGGAGGGGGCAGTTGTTGTGGAGGCAGTGCAACAGACGTTGTGTCACCCGCTTCTACTCCTAGGACGAGTACCTCAGATGTAGGTATGCCACGCGGTACACCACGTACACCTTGGGGTGCTCATGACCATGATGACTCTAAGGTGTATAGTATCCAAGATGGAGCTCCGATGATGTATGCGGTTGACAAAGCAATGCATGCATGTAGACGAAAGCTTTGCTCCATACAGTTTGGACACTCTATCATGTTGAAATGGAGTGAACAAGATGATTTCTCTACTTGTGTAAAATTGTATCTTAAGTAGTAAGTTATCTACTAAGAAATTGATTATAATCTAGGATTGTGGAAAGATAGGGCATGTAGATTTGGAGGCTTATTTTGGTGACATGACTTTCGTATATAAACATGCATATGTATCCTGTATCGAAAGCATAATTGTTGAAATCCTAGCTCTTGCTATTGCATGTTTTTACATCCTTAGTCCATCTCACAGCACTTGTATCAGAATCTAAATGACTGTTCTCCGTCATAAAAAATGGTTGTACCTTGTATCGGGGTTTAATTTTTCCGCGTCATAAAAAAAAAATGCTACATGTTACGAGTAAGTTTACACTTTCTTCCACCCCAAAAAAGTGATTGTAACCATAAAGTTTCCGAATCATCATCATCATCATCATAAAGTTACCGAATCATCATCATCATCATAAAGTTGCCGAATCATCATCAAAAGAGGCATAATAGAATAAATCACGGGCTATATAGGCAGATTTATGCATTAGTGGAGTTTAGTTAGATTTCCTTGCATGTTATTAGAGAAAGAGCATATTCATATTATGTAGGAAAGAAGTTGATCTAAAATAAGCTAAAGATGAAAGATGTCTCTTGAAAATCCTAAATCTTTGTTTATAATCGTATTTAAGGTAGATTGCTTTATGAAGAATGTACAAATTTTCCTTCAAGATGAGAGGAATTGATGCTCAAAACGACTCAATACATCCACTTCCACTTCATATTGATGTTTGTTTGTTTTCTTTCTTGTTGTCAATGTTGCTTGTTCATTTGCATATATGTTTCCTGTTTGTTCATGCATATTCATGTTGCGTGTTTCAATTATTTCTTTCATGCAAATTTTGCTTCATGTCACGTTGCCTACTCATTCATGCATATGTTTAATTTTTCCTTCCATGTATGTTGCCTATAAAATAATTTGATCCCTGAAATATTTTTTTTTCACAGATACTAGAGTGGCACTTCCAAAGGAATCACAGGTTTCGTGGGGTCGAAGGTCGTCGAGATTTTCTCTCCTCTCTTACCCATGAAGCCCTACAGGAAACACATTCGGTGAAGGTACCCAGAATACCCTGAGAAGTCCAAGATGCATCAAGGATGTCAAAGGGTGTTCACATGCAAACTTTGGAAGAAATCGAGCAAATCCAGGGTAGTAGTCAAAGCTGGTCAAACTTTGGAAATTAGGGCAAAAATTTTAATGTCTCCAAATCACATGAAAATTCATATACTTGTAAAGCCTATCAAAGGCAGTCTATAGCCCAAATTTCACATGAAAATGGATTTTATAGCACATTGATATGCCATGTGCATTTTGTAAAAAATGTAATTGTTCCATTTAGATCCTACAAAATTTTGTATAGGAATTTTTGTTAGCCGTATGGTTTGGCATATATGAAGATCATATGTGGCTACAAATTTGTACAAAGTTTCAAGGCTATCAGAGCTTCTTAGACACCTTACTGCCACCTTGCAAGCTTCCAAATGTAGTCAAACTTGTACAAGGAAGATTCAGATGGGAGTTTTTTTTGGCATATTCCTAAAGGAGGCCTTTCAAAACATAGTCCTACAAACTTTTATCTTCATCAAAGGATATTTGAGGGGTCAAAGAGCACACAATCCAGTTTTCAAGGTCACTGCAATTTTCTAAAATAAGAAAATTGAAGGCTTGAAGGGCTGCCACATGTCAAAATATGATTGAACCATGTTGTACGGTCAAGATGAGCTCATATTCAAGGGTGGAGATGTACTAAAGCATAAAGGAAAGAGGATCCATGAGTTTTTTCATCAAAGATGACTTTTTTGACAATTAAATATCAATAACGCAAAGTTTCTTCAAAAATAGTGGCTAATCTTATCCGAATTGATGTCAACACTAATCCGACGGTCCAGATCATCCCGAGATCCAATGGTGGAGAATGAAGGTGCCTAAATTTCACTCCTTTACACTAGATTTGATAGAAAGAACAATTCCAAGCCATTGATTTGATTAATCAAATGGTTGTAATCCAAAGTAGTGATCCTAGAGTTGAGAGTTAATTTCTCTAGATCCAAGGGCCCAAATTCATTCAAAAAACTATATAAACCCCCCTCCAAACTCCTAGAGCATCATTGTGAGGCATCCATAGGGCTCTTGCTAGCTTAAGGTTTCCTTGAGACCATCACCCTTGGTTGAGTGAGTGAGGATCCAAGTGGGCTAGTATGAGTATAATACCTAATTTCAAATTTAAGTTAGAACTCCAATCTAGGATAGGCTCTTGAAACCTGCATCTCTATCTTGACTCACCCTTGGTGGAGCGTGTGAGTGAGTTAGAGCTGGTTTTAATGAGTCTTAGACTACTTTAGTTAGACGTTACGAGCCTAGACATACATAGGGTCGATGAAGTGGAACTCATCTTCTTGCATGTGACATTTGGTTGAACTGTCATGGTTTGAAGGTCGGAACCGCCTTTGATAAATAGACTTCTTAGCTTGATGTATCAAGACAATCTTATACATGTATCGTAATTCAAACCCTTTTAATTCATGTCACTTATCACTTGTCTATTGTCTCTTGTCTCTCAGTCTCTTAAGTATTTTTACATGTCTTCTATTTTCTTCTATGTGTGAGAAGGTTCCACAGGATTGCATTGAAGCAGTGAGGATGTTTCATTGAGCTTGTGATTAAACTCTATCATCATAATTCATTTGCATGCATATAATCCATACATACCCATACATATTGATTAGTTTCTGAAAGTGTATAAGAAGCTCCAATCTTGGACCATTCTTCCTTTCCAAACTGATTTATGTGTAAGGATTCCATCTATTCTCATCATGCATACATATCATCCAAAGAAGACTATGCATATGGATTAGAATTAGGAAGTGCTTAAGAAGCTCCTTCAATGGACCATTCTTCCTCAAATTTGATTCGTATGTATGGTTCTCTTTCATTCTTATCAGTCATGTTCATAAATCTAACTTGCACTCCTACATTCCCATTCCCATAATCATTTCAACAGCTCTCTCTTCTCCATACTCAACATTAATTTCACTTTCATGTCCTTAAACCTTCCAACATTCATTAGCTTCATAGACCCTGTGTGTGCCACGACCGGACCCGAGCCACCCGGATTTCCATCACCTCCACAACGCTCTAGAGCAGGAGGTTCTAGGAGTGGATCTACAGGTAGGTTTGGAGGAGGCGGTTGTTGTGGAGGCAGTGCAACAGATGTTGTGTCACCCGCTTCTACTCCTAGGACGAGTACCTCAGATGTAGGTATGCCACGTGGTACACCACGTACACCTTGGGGTGCTCATGACCATGATGACTCTGTTAGATATGCTCAATACTCCACCCTCATGTGACCACAAATGATCCATGGTGCTCTAAGTTGTAAGGCCCCCATTATGAGGAGAAGCCATTATGAGAGCCCGGACATTTGTGGAACCCTAACTTCCAAGTTAGATGAGGTCTATGTGTGACCGTTGATGGTTATAGATGATCTTTGTGAGCCTAGCCGTCAGGTTAGGTAGGGCATAAACTTCCAGGCCATTGGGTTATCATTTAAGGTGAAAATAAAGGCCCTGTGGCGTCGCGCGGTTTCCCCATAGAACCTTAATGGGGGGAGTGCAGAGGGGGGCTTGCCCCCTTCTGCGGGGTCCGGGGGGCCTATCCCCCCGGCCCGTAGGGCCGAGACGGTAGGACTTCTGGTCGTGGAGATATTGTCGGATCATATATTTTACCGACTAATTTGTATCTCCCGACTACGTTTATCTATACCGAACCGCCTTGTAAAAGCTATATAAGCACAACCCAGGTTGAGCTTTATATAGCATTGCGCACTAGTAAGCCCTTCATCTAGAGTCTGTCTAGATCGCCATCTAAGCTCCACAGTGGGAGCGCACGGGTGGACAACACCATCATTGTAACTGCATTATGCTTTGCAATCTGAGAATTTGAGTTCTCTACCTCTCAGTCTGCGTCTATCTTTGTCTGCGTTTTTCTCTCAACTCTGTCTACAGGTCTATTCCGCTGTGCTGTTATTTTCTTACAGACTCTAAGGTGTATAGTATCCGAGATGGAGCTCCGATGATGTATGCGGTTGACAAAGCAATGCATGCATGTAGACGAAAGCTTTGCTCCATACAATTTGGACACTCTATCATGTTGAAATGGAGTGAACAAGATAAAGATCGGAAGAATTATATCACACAAATGATTTATCAGGAGGTCCGACTAGCCGATGGACAACCTCTTGTCAGTTCAGAGTGGAGATATTGTCGGATCATATATTTTACCGACTAATTTGTATCTCCCGACTACGTTTATCTATACCGAACCGCCTTGTAAAAGCTATATAAGCACAGCCCAGGTTGAGCTTTATATAGCATTGCGCACTAGTAAGCCCTTCATCTAGAGTCTGTCTAGATCGCCATCTAAGCTCCATAGTGGGAGCGCACGGGTGGAGAGCACCATCATTGTAACTGCATTATGCTTTGCAATCTGAGAATTTGAGTTCTCTACCTCTCAGTCTGCGTCTATCTTTGTCTGCGTTTTTCTCTCAACTTTGTCTACAGGTCTATTCCGCTGTGCTGTTATTTTCTTACAGACTCTAAGGTGTATAGTATCCGAGATGGAGCTCCGATGATGTATGCGGTTGACAAAGCAATGCATGCATGTAGACGAAAGCTTTGCTCCATACAGTTTGGACACTCTATCATGTTGAAATGGAGTGAACAAGATAAAGATCGGAAGAATTATATCACACAAATGATTTATCAGGAGGTCCGACAAGCCGATGGACAACCTCTTGTCAGTTCAGAGTGGATTTTGCATGCCGCATCTAAAGTTATGTCCCATCAATGATACGAGGCTCGTGATGCTTTCACAGCAGGCGTACCAAAGCCTGTATGGTTAGATTTTGAGGAGTGGGATATGATTCGCAATGAGCAGTAACATACTCCTGATGGATATCACTAGCAGTGAGATGTAGCAGCCACATGTTTAGATACGGTTGGATAGTCACATTTGAGCAACGCCGCATATGACACGATGTGTCACGAGTTTGTAAGTACCATTTGACTTATTGAATTTGTTTGTGTTAAGCTTCTCATGTATGTTTCTCTAATGTTTTGTATATTTGTTACAGGAGCTGGCAACGGGTCGTCCTCCAACACGAACGGAGGAGGCTTATGGATATCATCATGGATTGACTGCACTGTTGGGGACTTGGAGGGATGCAGTGCGATCATTTCATGGGAGCATTGTCGGAGAGATTTCTCTCTCCCCACTCAAACCATGAAGAAGACGTTACATGCAGGGGCTAAGTGAACTTGCTTCACAAGAAGCAGAATCGTATGACTCTCTTGGAGTTGATGAAGATGGTGCCAGAGCTAAGATGACATGAAACAAAGAAAAAGAAAACAATTAGATTTTATCGATTCATATGTAACGTTGTTCTATCATTGTCCATTCTTTTCAGAAAAAAATAAAGCAACGATGGATGAACAAAGCTCTAAATAAAGAGCGCTGAAGATTTAAAGCTTCTTTTGGCTATTACGAAAGGAGGCCATTCATACATCTTAATTGGGTGAGGGTTGCGTAGGAGGAAAGGGGTAAAAAGGGGCACGCTAAAGTAAATTTTGTTTTTCTCAGATAGTAGTGATACGGAATCTATGGATTAACCACCAACATCGTGGAGGAGAGGTGGTCTGGGGAAAAGGGTGCATCAGAAAAAGACTACTCTTGCTGAAGATTCAACGGCAGAGAGAGATGGAACGGGTTTAATTTTGCTGGATAGTAGAGAGATACCAACAGGAGGGAACACGAACGCAGCTGAACTGCTAGCTCACATGCATTGGAAGCAGAGAGAAATCTTGGAGAAACGGTGCTGATTAAAAGAAAGGTGGTCAAAAGAAAAAGGAGATTTTGCTGGAGGCAGCTCGCGACTGCATGCGGAGGTCCAATTTATGAATGGGTTCTGATACACGACGCTCTGGGTGGAAGTGCTCACGTATGTGTTCTGGGAGGAGACCAATTTCTCTTTATCTGACAATTCATGGCAGGACATCTTTCTGTGGCAGATGATTTTGCTTAAGTTTATATCTAACAATGATTTGCGCATACACTGAATAGCTTCAAATATTATATTACGCTCTGCACCTGCGATGTGCGTAAAATTTGAGGTCATACTTTGTTCATTTTTTTTTCCTCATATTTATTCTTGATCTTCGATATGACTTGAATTGCTGCAGTATTGACAATAACAATCCTTGTATGATTCATCGTTTATGCATAAAGAAACAGAAGTGAAATTTCCAATTTCTATATACATGTGTTATAAAATTCTTGTGATAATCGTTCGTTTTTGAATCTTTCCTGTTCAGATCCTCTTGACCATGGACTTACCTGCTCTGAACTTTCTGTAGTTCTTTTCTTACACAGGACTGCATTATTTCAGGTTTTTTTTATATAGTTTGTTTTATTCGATAGAAGGCTGCATTAAAACACTGGACACTTCATTGAATATATGTGAAGGCTTATTAGAGCACAGAATAATATTTTGATAAATAGAATATAGAAACATGGAACTTCTTAAGTATCGTGATAGAATTTGATGTTTTATCTTAGGAATATATTTGTTTCAAGTCTAATGATAGCTTTAGCAAACCAGGTCCTGCATGTGTATATCTCTTCATGGATACGATACTGCTAGGGAAGTCTGTCTTTCTGACGTAATTCAACTATACAAGGGATTGTCTAAGTGGTTAATTACATGCGTTCAGAAAACTTATCAAATCGCTAAATAAGCATTAAGTTTTTTTTCTTCATGAAAGTAAAGCGTCTATGGAATTAGGATATCAAAACGGGTCGCATGAAATCTTCTTATTAGGGAATTCCATAACAAGGGATTATATCCCAAGCATCGTAAATGTCTAAGATAGAAAATCTGTTCTGTGAATACGCTAATAAATTTAAGGAAATTCGCAATATAATTGTTCATGCTTAAACGCGCGACAAATGTCGTGAGGCATATTCTCCAGTAAACTATAACGATCAAGGTACATGCTGAATCGTACCTTCTATATGGCATAATACATGCTTCAAGTGTTTGATTCTTTTGACATACGTTCACCCGCCAGATAGCATTTGTACAGAGCTGAGTGTTAATGGCTAATTGAAGCGCAGCTTATACAGTTATATGTGGCTGAATAAAATTTGAATTATATCCTTTTCAGATTAGTATACGAAATATTGCGAAGTTAAATCAGCAGGTGGAAGGTTGAGGGATTGTTGTTGCGCCAACGTAGCTTGCTCAATCTGAATTTTGACATGGCAACCATTTTCTGTGCAAACATCTGATAGAGGAAAATGTCACAAATCTTTTCAGACACTGTGTGTTTTCCTTGATCGTGAAGCATTTGCTGTAAGAAATTTACGACAACATTTTAGAGCATATACATGAGTCTTAATACTGCTGTTAGCTGGTGGATCATCTCTATGCGTTAACTTCACCCTTGTTCCCATGAATTGTGGCAATTGCTACTGATTCTGCTAAAGATTAGTAGTTGAGTAGTGTATCTACTACTCAACACGGACTTGCGTAGTTAACAGTCCAATGATTAGATGACTTCAATGACCGAGACAAAAACGAACCTTTAGATTTATCAAAAGTTCACTTTCACCTTATATGTTCGATAGAATTTCAAGGTTTATTTTCATGAAATAAATCGCTCTAAAAAACCCTCACTCTTTACGTATTCAATTCGAAGTCTGAAAAACGTTTATTTCACATAGTCATCTTACTCACAGACCATGAGTATTATGATTAAAATATGAGAGAAGATCATGTGCGAAGTGAAAACAAAAAGAGCTACAGTCCAGACACGCTAAATAATATTTCTCCGAGTTTATAGTTGGTCTTTGATTCTTCTGTGTACCTGAGAGTGCTCCAAGCACCCGGCATGCGCCGTAATTCCAGCGGTTGAACTGATCCACCAACCGTTACTTTCGCGCCGACAACGTTTGCGATGAGGTGATTAATTCATAAACTTGGTTTTTACTTGTTGTTTGTAAATTTCATGTGAATTTATCTCATTTCATTAATGTTCTTTATTGCAGGACTGTTGATATGAAATGCTCTTTGCATGTGTATGATAGTGGCACACCAGAATTTTGTATTTGATTTTTATATGGCAATGCAATGCTTTGCCACATTTTGTAAAAGCATCATATATGACAGTGGTTTCCCACACTCATTTTGTATGATAGTGGCACACCAGAATTTTGTATTTGATTTTTATATGGCAATGCAATGCTTTGCCACATTTTGTAAAAGCATCATATATGACAGTGGTTTCCCATATATGACAGTGGTTTCCCACACTCTTGTACATGCTTCATTTATGAAATATATAAATCTTTTTGTACATGGTTCATGGTTCATGGTTCATTTGATTATCTCTTTAGTGTCCAATAATACTCTATTTTATGAAAACATTTTTCGGTTGACATTAGAGTACACATCACATGTACTTGGTTTTTTTTTGGGCAGAGTGTATTGTCTTTTGCTAACCAACATCATGGTAATGTTGCTGTAGCAAAAGACAACACACTTTGCCCAAAAAAAATTTTGCAGATATGGTCGTCGGTATAAGCAATGGTACTCCCACTAATGTCATCAGAATAAGCGTCGATACACCCAACGGGCACCACTATACGTGACAGTACACTCAGCAGAGGTGTCGGTATGGGCATCGGTATGGGCATCGATAATATCGATGCTTATTCGGGCACCTATACCGGTGTCCATACCGATGCCCATATCGACGCCCATACTGGCACTTTAGTACCGACGCGCATACCGACACCTACACTGATGTCGGGGCAAAAATACGGGTGTTCATTTCCCTCAGTAAAAACCTCGGTTTATGGTCGATCCATTGTAGTGTTAATACTTTCTTCATTATCACCACCTACAATCAAGTCATAAACATAAATAGCTATAATCATGATGCTATCATCACACATAGAGAGTTATCTACATCACACATAAAATATCCAATGGCGGCCAAATAATCTACAATCCTTGCATACCAAGCACAAGGGTCTTGTTTAAGCCCATACAAAGCCTTTTGCAACTTTCAAACATATTCTCGGTTCTTTGAATCCTCATATCCTTGTGGTTGGTCCATGTATACTTCTTCCTGCAACTTAGCATATAAGAAGGCATTCTTCACATCCATCTAATGCAAAGTCCATCCGTTTTTTGCAGCTCATGCAACAACTATTTTGACAATAGACATTTTAGCTACATGGCTGAAAGTTTCCTCATAATCAATGCCATGTGTGTGCATATCCTTTTTAAGTTAACGCTATGAATAATATCAATATGCTTTGGGATTTTGAAATGGTAAACTACAAAGCGCCTTTCTCCTTAGATGTTCTTAGTTTCATCTATCATATTGGTGAAACTTTTTTCGAGATCTTCAAATTAAATGTGCATAATAGTAAATCTTCACTAACTTTAGATAGAAATTGGAATATCTATCCATTCAATGTCATATGATTGACCCCAAGAAATGTAATAACAACAAGCTCTTTGTACAGACGAAAGCTATTGGTTTTTGGGAAGGACAAATGATCCTAAAAGGTTCTGAAATGCCAATGTAGGAAATCTAATGATGTTGATAGCTGCAAATCTAGAATCATGCAGCTAAACCAAGTGATATGGTACATTTTTAAGAATTATGAAAACATTTCCCTCATTCAAAATCAAATGGGGCTCAATTCAAGTTCTTCTTAATGTGGACTTATCATTTTCTCTTAGCTAATATTACAACTTCTAGATGATGATAAAAACAATGAAAATGCTAGCCTACATCAATGATGCTTGCCTTCTCCCAAGGGTGAAGGATTCCCCGATCACACAGAAAGTCAAACACATAATAAAAAAGGTTTGCACAAGTAAAGGTTGTTGGGGTTCAAAAACACATGCAAATAGCACAAAGTTCAAAGACTTGTTGATCTGGAACAACACATATGCTACTTACTATGAAATTAAACATAACAGACAACACCACATTGTAGAACAAACTGAACTGATAGAATGATTATCAGATCGAAAATACATTCAGAATAATAGATAAGAACTATAAATACTAAACACTTTGGTATATTATGGAGAAAACACCCTAAATTCAGCAATACATCATTGTCATATCACTCTCTTCTTTCCTCATGATCCCTTCTTATATAGAAAAAAGCATCTAGTACCCGCGAATACAATGATTAAGTCACATGACTTTTAGGTACATCCAAATAGAACTATTTTTAATAGAATCCAATTGACTTAGTATATATCGAAGTTAAAAACCTACATAACATCTGATTGAGTAGTATTTTAACTGTGCAATTAAGTTGTTATAATTATAAAACACTTTTATCTCAACTTTGACAATGGCACTAAGAGAAAAACTTCTTTTTAGTTCTTGTGGTAGCAAAGGATAATGGATTAGGAAATTGAGAGGTGCTTCTTATGACTTATTGGATATAGAAATGACCTTTAATTTTGAGGTAAGAAATAATTCGTTGGATTTTGAGGTCTTCAAAAGCATGCGAACAACACAAGAAAGAAGAAGAAGCTTGAAGCACAACACAAAATACTATATGCATTACCACTAGAATGTACAAAGATAAAATGACCCATTAGGGTTATAGGCATATATACAAGCTAGGGAAAAAAAAGACCTCCTAAAGAGGAAAAAGTGCCTCGGTGGTCCTAGTGTGTTCACACACATCACTACCTAAATATATCAACAAATCCATCTAAGAGTGATGCATTGAACAAGGAGCTAGCATTCATGTATAAGGAAGTGCCAAGCTATGTGGAATCAATTCAAAAAAGGAAGTAAGCCCAAAGCTTTGTGAAAATCTTCAAACTTTGCAAAGCCTTTGTGAAAAGGTCTACAATGTTCTCCTGTGTGGGCCTATATGCCAAACTGATCTCTCCAGCAGAGAACCTCTCCCTGGCATAATGATAATGCACCTCAATGTGCTTAATGCGAGCATGAAACATGGGGTTCCTCGTAACTACCAATGTGCTCTTACTGTTAATGAAGATTATAGTAGCATAAGATTGACTAATAACCAAATCAGTCATAAGGCATTTGATCCACACACTCAATAGTCGTTGTGAAAGCTGCCCTATACTCTGCCTCACAACTAGAAGTATGCATGAACTACAACATGAAGCAAAAACCACTGATGGACATATGAGTGTAATAGAAACCAGCCCAATCAAAGTAAAAAAAAAGCATGTAAATTTAGCAGTAGTGATCCCCCCTTGGGATAGAACAATCCAAGTAGTTGGGTACCACTCAAGTAGCAAAAGATGCACACCTGTTAAGTACATATGTTGCACACATAAGAGCCTCAAGCCAAAAAATACGTGGTAAAGCTTGACTCTTGACCATACATGTCACTCTAGCACAATGGCAAGTACCAACGTGAGGAGCTTCACCTCATAAATATCAATCCGCAGAGATGTGAGGACCGATATGAAGACTAAGAGCAAATGAAGTGCACAAGTGCATGAGTGAAAGCACACAAGCATGCACACACATACACACACACGTGCACAAAGTAAGAGCAAAGAGTGGAACAATGGAAGGACTTCGATCACAAAAGAACTCTCTTACAAAGCTCAAATCTACAACAAGCTAACCTCAAAAATGAGCTCTCTAGCCCTTTTTATAGTTTTTTGAGTGGTTTTGGCCCTGTCCAGACCTAGTGTCTAGCCTAGTTAAAAATTAAGTTCGAGGGCTTATTTGGGGGCTCAAATGGAGTCTAAAAATTATGAAAATTGGAAAGATGATAGTTTTGGTACTCCTCAAGCTCGAGGACTCCTCGGCTTGAACAAAATGGAGTTGGAAAAATGGATAATGGTATTTACAATGGTTTTTAGTGATAAAAATCACTATTTTTATTAGGATTTCTTTTGAAAATTTAACAAGTGCTTCTTGGAGCTCCCTACATGCTCCTTCTTCTCGTATGTCTACTTCCTTGATGCGCTTCCATGCTTTGTCCTTGACCTTGAGCTTGAACACTCCGCCCCTCTTGAGTCTGTCGTCTTTGACAGACCCTTGTTGTAGTGGTTGTTCCATGTAGTACATTGAGAGGCAGTGTCCTTCATGTATCAATAGGAGCGGTCCATCTTCCCAATGTATCTTGGTTGGTTGTCGGGTTCTTCAGTTTTCCACTACCATCCCATTCGAGAGTGGTGCCCGAGAGTTGTTTTCCTTGGATTTGAGCTGGAGGGTACATCTTGGCTTTCAAAGGTTGTTAGTTGCTCAAAAGAGGTTGTCGATGTTGATCTTGAGCAGCTATCTACTGTGAATTGCTTCTTGGGTACTGATGTTGTACCTTGGAGGTCCTTGAATCTTTGAAACATGAGCTTCATAGAATGAGGCCAAGTACTTGTGAATAATAATGATTGATGGTTAAGTGCATTAGTGCATGGGTTGGAGAAAATAGGTGCCTTGTGCACGGCCTTATAATGTAGCCCTATGCATGCATACTTGGAAAATGCATTGGAAGAATTATGGTGCAAGAAGTTGGGTCTTGAGCTGAGTGCTCAAGGGTATGTAGACGAAGAGGTTTCCTAATCGATCATGGTTATAGCATCATTGAAGCATACAATTCTTACCATGGTGAAAGGTCCGTCGATCTTCATCTCTTGAAGTTGTACTTCCATCATGGTGATTGACCATTGGCTTGTCTCTCTTGTCGATGGATGTCCGTTTTGATGGTTCACTTTATGAGATTCTTCAAGCGCACCGTGTTGTCTCTGTTTTTTTTGGCATAAAACAAGAAGAAAGAGGTTAGTATCAATAAAATATTTTACATATTGCAAGTGTGCCCATGTGCTTGGGATTTCTCAATGGTGTCTATGAACGGCTGTGTAATGTCGCCCTATGTTGATGCATACTTTGGAAGTGCATGACCCCAATGGTGCAAAAGAAAAGGTTATGCCAAAGGCACAGGGTTGTTGCATGTCGAGGTTTTCAATGTTCTTGCAGATGTTGATGCAGCCTTTGGTAGAGGTATCCATTGGATGTCAAAGGGACAACTGATTTTAGGGACCCATTTCAGAAGAACATTGGGCTACATACAAGTCCTTGTTGACTTCTTCATTTTGGGTTGGTCTCTTAAATTTTGTATCCGGAGTGTTCGTTGTTTGGTGTTGTGGATGCCACTGGTACCTTCGGCTTCCAAACCCATCTCCTTGATGATTGTCTTCTTACTTTTGCCAAAGGGTTGAGTTTATCTTCTTTGGGTCTTTGTGCTCTCTTCTTACCCTTTACATATGTAATCGCCTTTGTTGAGCTGTAGCCAATTTTTTAGGCACCCAAATTTGTACCTGATTGTGGTTGGCCTTCATCGGTTTCTTTGATACCCAAATTTGTTGGATTCTTCGTGCTTGAGCATGTCATAGGTGCTCAGTCCTTCTTTTGTCATGGTCGATCTAGTTGGGCGGGAGTCTTTGAGGCAACATTGGTGGTTGCTCTCCTTTTTTTACCCAAATCTGCTTCATGCCCAAAACTTCATTCTTCTTGAATGCTCTTGGTCTATTTGATATGGTGGTTGTCTTGTATTGTTTTATTGGCCTTTTTGGTTGAGTTGTGGTTGTGGCATTAGTCCTTGCATGAGAGGAGGATTCTGCTTGTCTTTGAGCCAATTCTTCCATGAATGAGTTCTTTTGGAACACAGAGCTTGGGACACATACATCTTTCTTCATAAGATTAGTCCTAGAAGAACTAAGAGAATGTGTGACATTTGGACTTGTGAGCATGCAATTCTCTAATTCTAATGTGATGCATTGTTCTTGTATCCAAACTTGAAGAAGTTGACTCCTTACGTTCAACTTGACTGCATGGTCGTAAATCCAATCTTGACCCAAGACAAGTGGCTCTGTAAGGTCTTCATCATGACACACTAGCAGTTTGACTTTCATTGGAACATCTTGAAGGTAGATGGGAAGTTCCACCTCGCCCAAACAAGGGGTTTCCACACATCCCAATCTTATGAGATATGCTTCTATGGGCTGAATGTCCAATTGCAGGTCTTGGCAATATGAAAGTCTAACTGCACTAGTTGCTGCACCTGAGTCAACCAATGCTCTCACTGTCCTTACACTCTTTCCTTGTCCTACCTCTATGGTCACAAAGGGGCGTCAATCGATTATGCGAGACGTAATTATGCTCGATTTTTGGCACATGTCCATGTGATATTTTGGGGCTCTTGGGTTAACATCTAGGCCTAGTCGCCTTAACTTATTTCTCGTTATGCGCTCTCTCGCCTCGGCTTGTGCTTCTTCTCTAACCCTCAACTCTTCTTCTTTTCACTTCTTAACAATGTTGAGTCTCATTAACATATCCTCTGTAAGAGGTTCTTGATACAGCTTGACTCGACATCCACTAATATAGTTTGGCAAGATGACACCTTCTAGAGTGGCCAATTGAACCGCACCACTAGTGGAGATTCTATTAATGATCATGGGTCCATATCCTCGTTTCTCCAATTTCCAGGCATGTTGCTTCAGCGTATAAACCAAAAATAGGTCTCCCTCTTTCAATCCTTTATCCTTAATATGAGCATCAAAGTATGACTTTTGCCGTTTCTTTGCAGCATAGATGCCTGCTGCCACTCTTAGCCTCGTCTCACCTAAGCGTTCTAGGTCAAAGATCTTAGAGGAAAACTCGTGTCCATTCCACTCGTGATCTTGTGCTACTTTTTAGGTTGGGATTAGGAAGTCCAATGGTAGCATAGCATTCTGTCCGAAGACCATCTGAAATGGGTTGGCATTGAGTACTGTTTTGTAGGCAACTCAGTATGCCCAAACATCATGATGAAGCTGTTTGTCCAAATCAGAGCATTTATTATTTACTAGTTTTTTCAATACATTGCATAGGACCTTATTTGTGCTCTCCGCTTGTCCGTTAGCTTGTGGATGATAGGGGGCAGACTTATTATGTATCACCATCTTGAAGGAGATTTTCAATGACCTCATTCAAGAAGTGCGTACCTCTATCACTTACTAATTCTATTGGTAACCCATCTCTAGTGAACACATTCTCGAATAAGAACTTAGCCGTTATTTGAGCATCGTTCTTTGTTGTGGCTTTCACTTCCACCCACTTGGTAAGGTAATCAGTGGCTACAATAATGTATTCCGCATGGGAGTTCCTAGCTGGGGGATTAATGGGACCAACAGTCTATACCCCACTTCGAGAATGCACGGCCTCCCATCATTGGTCTCAAAGGCATCTCATCTTTTCTTATATTGTGCACGTTGGCATGTGTTGCATTTCTTCACATAGGTATGTGCATCCATATGAAGAGTGGGACACCAATGTCCTGAGAATTGAATGGTCTTAATTACTCGGTCAGGACCAAAGTGTCCACCTGCAACACCAGTGTGTGTAGCTTCTAAGATTTTCAAATAATCTCATTCATGAACGCACAATCTTAGGTACCCATCTTTCCCTCTTCGGTATAGGTTTTCTTCCACTAAGGCATAGTCCTAAGCCTCTTGGTCCATGCTTCGTCTTCTTGCTAGACTAGCCTCGTTGGGTAATGTTCCCGATCTCATGAACTCTACCAATGGAGTGCTCCATTCTGGAATTAACGGGATGTGACAAAGAGTCGCATGCTCCACTGGGGGTCTCTCTTGGCACATTGGACAATTCTTAATCCACTCATGTATTTCTTTGTCCATGCTAGGCCAATACACCCTTAAACGTTTTAGATTCTATAATGTTCATTGTTTAGAGTAGTGATTTCCTAGCAACCCCTCATGGGCTTGTTGCAACCAATTAATATGTTCATCGTCCTCAACACAACAAGCTAATACACCCTCTGTACCTTGTTTGTACATACTTCCTACCAATATTTGATATTTTTGTGATTTTACAATTTCATCTTTGTTTGTTTTCACATTCTTATTTGTGGGTCTGAAGGTTAGGACAGGCACTAACTTATTTATACTTTAGCAAATAAATCATTACCCTTGAGTTTTTAGGACCTCTGTAGAGTTTGACGAGTGAGTGCTTTGATGTGCTTTTCTCCAAATCAGCTGAATGGATTCGCTTCAAACTATGTTAGCATGTAGATAACTTTGAGCGGATTCAAAAAAGTTATAGATCATTGAATTTGGTTGAGAAATTACTGAGATATGGCCAACACAAGTTGATAGTTAAGACTAATTATAACAGAGAGATCATAGATGAACAATGTAGATGTATTGTATTGATGAACAATGTTGTATAGGGTCATAGGCTTGATAATCATAGCCTGATGATAGAGATTGGTGTAGGCTACAATGTAAGCCTTACACACATACAAAATGGCAATGGAGAGCTCGGATAATGAAGCCACCCACCGTGACTTTTTCAAGTGACTTTATATAAGTATTGTATTCAAATGTGAATTTGAATTCAACGTTTGGCTCTCTCTAAAAGTGATCCTTCATTCTAGGAGATATTCCATCAATGAAGTAGTTTCTTTTCTAACTAACAAGTCCACGAGTTTTTGGTAGGTGATTGCAAAGATTCTCTCAAGTCAAATGAATGATTTTTACAAATGTAAAGGATAAATTTTCACTAGCAATGGTTTCTATGGAACTTCATATCTTTATGAACTTCAAACCAAATGTCTGAGCTTGGACTTTGCACCAACATGGAGCTTATCTAGTAGTAAACAAAAATCTACTAATGTTGCATAGTTAGAGAAGGAAGAGAAAGATGAGCAGAAAACAGAAAAGCACAAAAAAATTTGCAAATATTGTAAACGAAATGATCATGTCATAAAGATTTTTCCAAAACCGGCTTCAAAATAGGCAAATAAGAAAGAGGTTGGAATGGTTGTTGCAGAGGCCTCTACACCTAAAGTAGAGTTTTCTAATCTTGTGCAAAATGAAGAATGGGTGTTTACTACTATATGCAACTATGACCCATCTTCTCATGAGTAATGTATGTCTGCAATAGACTTAGATTTTTGGTACTTTGATAGTGGGGCAACCAAACATATTACCTCATAGCGTAGCTTCTTGAATTCACTTGAGCCTTCCCCCATAGGAAAGATTATCACTTGTGCTAACAACTTCCTTTATCCTATAATGGGAGTTGATAAGATCATTCTGAATATTGCTCATGTTAGTTCTTTCACATTATCAGAGGCTTTGTTTATGCTAGGGATCAAGAAAAATCTATTATCAGTTTCAACATTAGCCAAGATCGGCTTGGTTGTCAAATTTGTTGATGATAGGTTTACAATTCATGATCTCTCCAATGTCGATGCGATTGTTGCTTCTGGCATTTTATGTTGTGGGTTCTATAATCTCATAAACTATGCAAAATCTATTAATGATTCAGCATGTGCAATACAAGATTCTTAGGCTATCTTAGACGCAAAGCTTGGGCATGCATGATTTGGTCATCTGAATTATGCTAGCTTGTTATGCCTGTAGAAATCTAAAATGGTGTCCTCTTTGCCCAAGCTTGAGGCACATTGTAAACATGTCTCTTAAGGTTGTATTTTGAGCAAAATATTGCATTCTTCCTTCTCTAAAGATGGATTAGTGCGAGTTTGCCTATAAATTGTAGCTTGTTCATAGCGATGTCTGTGGTGTTATGCAGACACCTTTGTTTGGGAAGTACCTTTACTTCATGAATTTCATTGATAATTTCTCCAAGCATGCATGGATGTATCCATTAAAAACAAAATTCTGAAGTGTTTATGTGCTTCAAACCATTTTTGTTTTTGACTAAAAAGATGTGAGCATGTAAATTAGACGCCCTCCATTCTAATTGGGGGGGGATACATGTCTTCTAATTTCAATGCATTTCAGGATGAACTAAAGAGACATTAGTTACTTTAATGTACCAAGGAGACATTATTTAGCTCCAAATATATGTATGACACTTTTGTTAAACGCGCGTTGCCATTACAGACACGTTTGAACTCTTTCGGGTTCTTGGGAGTGGTAGGGGTCTGACAAATCAGAGGCCCTGTAACTTGATTTTCCTAGTTAACTTATCCAAGCCGTAGTACGTTAGTGTTCAACACTCTATTTAATACGAATCATTGTCAAGATTCTGGTTAGTCGGCTCACAAACTTACTATTCATACTCGGGTTAATACTTTCTCAGTATGTAGCACCGGAGTTAATCATTACCGTAACACAGACTTATGCTTCGCTACTTAATCTTAATGTGTTAATCACCAGTTAATGCAATTATGCAAAGACAAGAACGATAATACTTAGAATTCTCGAACACTGCACCACGGCAACTCCACAGAATGCAATCACCGAGACAGACAGTCTGGCGATTCTGCTTGTCGTCCCCGGAGTGTCACCGCGATACCTTTTCATTAATGGATAAACAGATACATCTCTTCTCAACAACCTTTCAGTTTGTGCGGTATGGCAAAAATAAGGAATTACAATATAGAGAATTACAATATGCCAATCCGGTGGCTTACACTGGCATGCACGGTGGACTTGAACCCACAATGACACAAAATTTAGGGCTCATCAACTATACCCTAGATATACATGGTTCGGGCTAATTTAAAGGTTCTGGCAATTTTCTGCTTCAAGCTATCCAACATTTTCTTTAAAGTGTCGGGTTCAACTATCTGCGCATCAGTATGAACAGAACTTGCGGCAATTACTTGACTCATTAAGATTTCAGCCTATGTCTGCAAAAACGCCTCTTGTAAGTAAAAATCATTTGCCAGTGCCGCATCTTGACTCAGTCTCATATCTTCAATCTGTTTATCGACGCGGGATAAACGCTCTGCTTGGCAACCGAGCTGCTTTTCTCTTCTGTCCAGCTCATGGGCTTGATACTGGATAGTCTGGTAATATGCATCTCGTTCCCTTCTTATCCCTACTGCCTCCTTCTGAAGTTGAGCGGTTAAAGTCATCTGGGATTTAAGAGTAGAATTGGCCTGAAACAGATTGGCGTTTGCATTCTAAAGTTCTACATTAGTCTGTTTGGCTAAATCTGCCATCTCCTGTCGTTTCTGTACAACTTCATCTAGCTGTACTCACATTTCTTCCAACAAGTTTCCAAGTGCCACGCGAGCACCTTCTCTATCCTGGACTGATTGTTTTAAGTGGAGAATCTCTACATCAGAAGCACTTAATAAATCATCTTTGGCTCTTAACTCAACCAACACATCATCTCTTTGGCTGATCAATGAATCCTGTTCAGCAAGTCGAGCCTGGAGCTGTTGAAGCTGGACGTGCATAGCATGGTTTTCAGCTTTCACTGCATCTCCTTCCTCTTGCAACGGGGTGATATCCGCTTCTAATACATCAACTTTGTGTTGTAGTTCTTGTCTGAGATTGTCAGTAACCTCCATCTGCATTGGTAGTTGCTGCGACAATTGGATCAACATACGACCCATGGATGCTAACTCAGTAAACATGGGGACCGAAAGAGAAAGAGGAGGAGGAAGTGGCTGAGATGTCGAAGCTACTAGTAAGGGAGGGGAAGAGGGTGGAGAATAAGTGGGAGAAGAAGATGAGGTAGCGGGTTCTTCAGGAATGATCGGTTGAACAGGGAGAATGGGCATAACCGAAGTCATTGGTGGAGGAGTAGGTATCAGGGTGTTGGACACCAACACGATTCCGGTAGGTTGCGGCTTAGTCGCTTTAGTGCTGGCAATGATAGACTCCACCAAAGCGTTCACTTCATTGAGAATGTCTGCAACAATATCCTGCACATCTTCGATTGTCTGTTGCTGAACTTCCTCCTTAGTAGAAATTGCGTCAGAGTCGGTGGTGGAAACACTTTGTTCCTGCTGCTTATCTGGGGAAGATTGGGCGGAAGAATCAACATGGATTGAAGTAGCGGTGTCGTGGAAAATTTCTTCTTCATGCCCGACGGTGGAACCTTGTACTTGACTCTGAGAGGGGCTTATCCGTTTGCGTTTCCGGTGGAGAAGCTGAAAGAGATCTTCATCATCATCTTCTGTGTCTTCAAGCACTTGGGCAGATTCTTCATGGTACAAAATTGGAGCTCTTGGTGGGGGTTGCGCGGCTTGAATGGCGGGGAATAGAAAGGTGAGGATATGTGGTAAACACGAACGCGGAAGATCTCCCTTGTTAACATGTTTAATAACCGTAATGCATTCACGGTGAATGCGTCAGAAATAGAAAGAGGCGAAGTTAATAGGCTCATGAGAAGCCATGTCAACCATCGAGTAAAAGGGGCGAGAAATGCCATAAGTACGTTTTTGTAAATTAAGGATAGCAACAAGAAACTGTAAGGCAGTACGTTCAGGGTCAGGTCGATAGAGAATCGCATACTCATTCGATGAGTGCCATGGGAACAATTCTACCATGGTGGCTACCGGAAGGAGAGGACCATTCTCTAATCCTTCCACAGGGAGACGGAAAGCTGCAGCGAATGATGCTAACGTGATGACTACACGCGATGGTAAACAGGTAATCGGCCAACTCTGCTCCGTAGCAGGTGTGGCAGCGATGGCAGCAATAATCTGCGCGTAATAAGGATGACACTCCACTGAATGCCAAGGCAATTCAGCGAAGTTCAACAGGCCGCGGATACGCAAGAACTCACTCACATCTTGAGAGAGTCTGTCACGGAAGGCAACGAAATTAGCTAACGCTTGCATGATGCGTACATAAGAGCACAACAACACAAATACGCAGTAAACACAGAAAACACAGAGCACACAGAGCACATAGACACAATAGTGATTAACAGGGAAAAGAAGAAGATTAGCCATTCAGAAAGGAGATTTAGAAATTTCGGCAACGGAAGGCGATAAAAAATGCTAATCATCACGCGGTACTGAGATGATAACCTTCATAATTATGGCGGGCATGCATGTACAGAATCAATAACATAAGGCGGCTTTTAATCATAATTAGTGTAGAGGAGGTACTGGGGTATATGCTTTTAACAAAAGGTAGAAAATGGAGATTAAACACGTCCAGTACGACACCTACTCAAGGGGGGTTCTCTTTAGGGAAGTATACCCTTTAACATTTCTGTGAGCAGGTCGACAACGAGAATTTACAGAATAGTAAATGCTTCACAATTATGGACAACCAATAACAATGAAGACTGTACTCTGCCTTGAATCAGATGATTACAAAGTTGGGCAATTGATATATGATGCTCACAAGTGTAAACTTAAGTCTAACAAGCCACAAGCTAAGGGCTGACAGATCACCCGAATAGTAAACGCGCCAATACAAAAGTTTCTCCTATCCGCATAAGGACCACTGATATGCAGACTAAATCAGAAAAAATACAAGTGGTAAAATCTTCTCAAGAGGATAGAGAGCAATCAACCACACTGACTCACGGATAAGAAGAAGAATCCAATCTACCCTTTTACACTATAGTGCTCATAGCCCTTCACTGAGAAGCCTCCCCTCTGTATACACAACAGAGTAGCTCCCACAGTAGACTTGAAACCACCAAGTGCAAGAGAGGCCTTCTGCACAATCTTGTACATGTACTCCAGTGTGTGTCATCGTAGCCGTAGTCCCAAATGAGCACAAATCCTTTGATTTTATAGGCCCTAATAGGCCAAGAGAGCCTTGCTGAATCTTCACGTCCATTGATCACGCGCCGGTTAACCACCCAAAATTGGAGGGGTAGGTCAATTATTCCCTTGATTTGCATTGGATCCCCAAAGATAGGTAGTCGCCGTGAATGGTTGGCGGCCACTTTTACTCTTGACAATACACTTTTACCATTGCACCTGCCATCTTTGTCTTGAGCCTTCTACTGCCCGCATGAAGTGCGAGACCCCATCTTGCTTTTGATTTATTGTACTTTTGGACCCATGTTCATCCTGAGAAAAGCTCCTTCATGATTGGCTTAGATGTCATTTTTCTTCTATGCTCTGCAAGCTCCTCACATCCAAGTGTCTTTTGACAGGTGTGTGCATGTATGAAGATGTGTGTGTAGGCGTATGTGAGACCATATGTGGCGTGAGAGGGTATGTGTGTGGGGATGCATGTATGTGTTGGTGTGCGTGTGATGGGTGGGTGCGCGTGTGTATGGGTGTGAGAGTGTGTGTGTTTATGTGTGTGGTTGTGCGTGAGTGTGTGTATATGTGTGAGGAAGGGGGAGAGTGCTTGAGGGGGCTCGTGGGGTTATGTGGAGGAAGGTGGGGTGAGTGGTGGGAGGTGGGGGTGAGAGGTAGGAGGCGGAGGTGAGGGATGCGAGGTGGGGGTGAGTGGTGGGAAGTGGGGCGAGTGGTGACGGTGGGGGAAGAGAGAGAGGTAAGGGGAGAGAGAGAGGGGGAGAGAGAGAGAAAAGGGGGGGGGGAAGCGCGCGGGGGCTGAGGGAGGCAATGGGGCGGGAGGGGTGGTGAGGGGGCTGGCGGTGAGGGAAGGGGAGGGGGTTGGTAGTGGGGCGAGAGGGTGGTGAGGGGGCTGGCGGTGAGGGAAGGGGAGGGGGTTGGTAGTGGGGCGAGAGGGTGGTGTGATGGGTGGGTGCGCGTGTGTATGGGTGTGAGAGTGTGTGTGTTTATGTGTGTGGTTGTGCGTGAGTGTGTGTATATGTGTGAGGAAGGGGGAGAGTGCTTGAGGGGGCTCGTGGGGTTATGTGGAGGAAGGTGGGGTGAGTGGTGGGAGGTGGGGGTGAGAGGTAGGAGGCGGAGGTGAGGGATGCGAGGTGGGGGTGAGTGGTGGGAGGTGGGGGTGAGAGGTAGGAGGCTGGCGGTGAGGGTGGTGAGGGGGCTGGCGGTAGCTGGCGGTGAGGGAAGGGGAGGGGGTTGGTAGTGGGGCAGGAGGGGTGGTGAGGGGGCTGGCAGTAGCTGGTGGTGAGGGGGTTGGTAGTGGGGCGAGAGGGTGGTGAGGGGGCTGGCGGTAGCTGGCGGTGAGGGGGGTGGCAGGGGTTGGCGGTGAGGGGAGGGGAGGGGGTTGGCGGGGGCTGGAGGTGAGGGGAGGGGAGGGGGTTGGCGGGGCTGAGGGGGTGTGAGGGGTAGGAGAGAGAGAGAATGGGAGAGAGAGAGGGAGAGAGAGAGAGAGGAGGGGACGCGTGGGGGCTGAGGGGGTTAGTGGGGCGAGAGGGTGGTGAGGGGGCTGGCGGTAGCTGGCGGTGAGGGGAGGGGAGGGGGGTGGCTGGGGTTAGCGGTGAGGGGAGGGGAGGGGGTTGGCGGGGGCTGGAGGTGAGGGGAGGGGAGGGTTTGGCGGGGGCTGGCGGGATGGTGGGGGAAGAGAGAGAGAGAATGGGAGAGAGAGAGAGGAGGGGACGCGTGGGGGCTGAGGGGGTTAGTGGGGCGAGAGGGTGGTGAGGGGGCTGGCGGTAGCTGGCGGTGAGGGGAGGGGAGGGGGGTGGCGGGGGTTGGCGGTGAGGGGAGGGGAGGGGGTTGGCGGGGGCTGGAGGTGAGGGGAGGGGAGGGGGTTGGTGGGGGCTGGAGGTGAGGGGGTTGGCGGGGGCTGGAGGTGAGGGGAGGGGAGGGTTTGGCGGGGGCTGGCGGGATGGTGGGGGAAGAGAGAGAGAGAATGGGAGAGAGAGAGGGAGAGAGAGAGAGGAGGGGACGCGTGGGGGCTGAGGGGGTTAGTGGGTCGAGAGGGTGGTGAGGGGGCTAGCGGTAGCTGGCGGTGAGGGGAGGGGAGGGGGGTGGCAGGGGTTGGCGGTGAGGGGAGGGGAGGGGGTTGGCGGGGGCTGGAGGTGAGGGGAGGGGAGGGGGTTGGCGGGGCTGTGGGGGTGTGAGGGGGAGGGAGGGGAGGCGCTCGTAGGGCAGAGAGGGGAGAGGAGGGGGTTTGGCGGAGGAAGGTGGTGAGGGGAGGGGAGGGGGTTGGCGGGGGATGGAGGTGAGGGGAGGGGAGGGGGTTGGCGGGGGAAGGTGGTGAGGGGAGGGGAGGGGGTTGGCGGGGGATGGAGGTGAGGGGAGGGGAGGGATTCGATTCTTCCCATGTGAGGGGAGCCACGTGCATAAATATCACCATTCTCCTCCATTAGAGCTTCAAATAGATCATGTTTCCATTCCTCTTTCTTAGCGGGGACTACATCCATATGCGAGTTCAAAAGAATGGAGGGGAGAGAGGGGAGAGGAGGGGGTTTGGCGGGGGATAGTGGTGAGGGGAGGAGAGAGAGAGGGAGAGAGAATAAAGGGAAGAGACCGAGAGGGGAAAAGAGAGAGGGAGAGTGAGAAAAGAGAGTGAGGGATGAGAGAGAAAGGGATAGAGTGAGAGACCAAGAGAGAGAGAGGAAAGAGAGAGAGAGGGAAGAAAGAGGGAGATAGAGAGAGGAGAGAGAGATATAACAAATCAACTGAGGACATAATGGAAATGGAAGCAACATCTGCCCGAAACACAAGCATGTCCAAGAAATGGAACGGACATTCCCCGAAGCTGCAGTCCAAAGCAGCTGAGAGCTCTCCTCTCAGTCTCCTTCTCTTCTATCTTCTTAGGACTAGTGGATCCTGTCCCCTGTACTTGGAGCCCACGGCCTCATGCCTCAAAGAGAGAGAGGGATCATAGAAGGAGTACTATACTTCATCAAGGAACAAAATGCGGCTCTTCTTTAAAAGTGCTTTCCCTAGACACAGAAGTTGTCTCTGTCCCACAGAAGTTGTCTGTAGAGAGAGAAAGAGAGGGATCTACAGACCCCCACATCAAGATTTTGCACCGTCCCGGTGCAATATCTTTATTTGCTTATTTCTTCAAAATGAACTGCAGAAAATGAAAGAACAATGGTATTTACAGGGAGTAAATTTCCATCTGCTTGCATCAATTCAAATAACTTTTCACCCTGGAGATGTTGACTAAGGGCAACCCATTGCCTTGCAGATCCTCCAGTTGTACTGCACCATGTGGCAATACTTTGATGACCTTATATGGTCCTACCCATTTAGGAGCCAATTTAGTTGACGTCGATGGGATTTGATGCACCAGGACCATAGATCCTTCCTGTACCTCATTAGTCCTTAAATACCTGTCATGCAGCCGTTTGCGTTCCTCTTGTTTTACCTGTAGTTTCTTCATTGCTGCTTCCCTACATTCTTCCAATGCCACAAGTCTTCTGATTGGTGGTTCAATACCTGTGGTTCTGGCTCCGATTTCCTTCTTGATAATAAATTCGAAAGGTGCCAATGCTTCTTTACCATAGACTAGGCGGAATGGACTTTCGCCAGTGGTTCCCCTTCTAGTAGTTCGGAAAGCCCACATTGCACCAATTAGTGCCTGTGGCCAAGAACTTTGATGCTCAAAGGATAATTTGCGTAAGAGCCCAATCAAAATTTTGTTAGAACTTTCCGCTTGGCCATTCGCTCTGGGATAGTAAGCACATGACTTCCTGTGAAAGATTTTATACCTGTCAAAGATGACTTGGAGCAACTGATTCACAAAGTGAGTGCCCCTGTCACTAGTGACCTCAATTGGACACCGGAATCTGGAAAAAATACGTTTAAACAAAAATTTAGCCACTGTCAAGGCCGAGCAATCTGTAGTGGCTTTAGCTTCCACCCACTTAGTTGCATAACATGTGGCCATAAGAATATATCTCTTTCTTCCGGGTTGACCCATTGGACTCATCGGACCAATAAAGTCAAGTCCCCATCGTTCAAAAGGTAGCCATCCTGTGGAGATGACTAATGCCTGGAAACTCATCTTGGTTGGCTTAGGCCCACATCTCTGACAGATATCGCATTCCTTGGCAAATTTGATTGCATCTTTGTATATCTGAGGCCACCATAATCCTTGGTGGATAATCTTGTGAGCCAACTCTTCTCCCTTCATATGCCCTTCGTTGTGTGCTGCTTCAAGCAAGAAGTTTACTTCTTCTGGAAAAACACATTTTCTCAAGATACCGTCATGACAATATTTATATAAATTTCCGTTTATAAGAGAATATGCTTTGGTTTTCAAGAGCAATCTTCTCTTTTCTACAGGTGTCAAGTGTTCTGGGATCTTTCCAGTAGTGAGAACATGAAGAATTTCATCATACCAACAAATTCGAACTGTTACTAGAAAAAGATTGCTATCCACCAATTCGTCATTAATACCTGTTGCCTTTTCACTCATTGCCGTCCTGGACACTTGATCTGCCATGTAGTGCTCTTTTCCTGGCTTAATATGAATATCAAAATTAAATTCTTGAAATAGGAGTAACCATCGCCAAATCCTTCCAGCTACTCTAGGCTTGTTAATCAGGTACTTCAAAGGTTGATGATCAGTTATGACAATAAAATGCACACCTAAGAGGTAATGCCGGAATTTTTGAAGAGCGAACATGATAGCCAAACCTTCCCTTTCAGTAGTGCTGTAGTTCCTCTCTGCTTTGGTAAGCAATCTGCTAGCATAAACGATAGGTTGGTCCATCTTCCGTGATGATGGTTGAGCCAAGACTGCTCCAACTGCATGAAGACTGGCATCTGTATGTACATGGAACTCTAATGACCAATTAGGAACAGTCAAAAGAGGAGTAGTACATAGCCTCAATTTTAATTCGCAAAATGCTTTCTCAGCTTCAGGAGTCCATGAGAAAGGGACATTCTTACTTGTAAGCCTGGACAAAGGCTTAGCTATTTCTGAATACATTCTGATAAATCGTCTATGATATCCTGCATGGCCCAAGAAACTTTGCACTTCCTTTGGGCTTTGTGGAATTGGCATGGAAAGGATAGCAGTGATCTTTGCCGGATCAACCGTTATCCCTTCAACTGATACTATGTGGCCCAGGAGAGTACCTTTGGTCACCAAAAAATGACATTTAGCAGGATTCAACTTCAAACCTGTTTTGAGACACTGCTCAAAGATTTCCTTTAGATTATCCAAATGGTTATTGAAATCTTGAACTATTGCCCTCTTGTCTGTTCCTGAAAATACTGAAAAATCATCCATAAAAATGCGCAGAAATGAGGTTAACCATTTCCCTAGTATGAGATACATAGTCCTATTGAAGGATGCTGGTGCATTCTTCAAGCCAAAGGCCATACGGGTATAAACATATGTGCCCCATGGTGTAACAAAAGCCGTCTTGTCTCTATCTTCAAGGATGAATGGCTATCTGATTGTAGCCACTGAACCCATCAAGAAAACTATATAAAGAGTGTCCAGCTACTTCTTCAAGCACCTGCTCTGTGAATGGTTGAGGAAAGCCATCTTGAATAGTTACCTTATTCAAGGCACGAAAATCAACACATACTCTTATTTTGCCGTTTTTCTTTGGTACAATGACCATGGAAGAAAGCCACCGTGAGTTTTCTACCGGAACAATAATACCTGCCTCTTCCAATTTTGTGATCTCTAGCTTTACTGCCTCTGCATACTTTGGATTAAGTCGGTAAGGCCTACTTCTTGCAGGTGAAGCTCCTTCCACTAAGGGTATTCGGTGTAATCCAAGCTCCTCAGGTATCCCTGTTAAGTCTTTATAGGACCATGCAAAGACACTTTTATAGGTAAAAAGTAGGGAAGTTACCTTCTGCAATAAAGGCGGATAGTGCCATAACCAAGCAGCCAAGTGAACCATCTGAGGATTCTCTTCATCTCCAAGATTTACTTCTTGAACAAACTTTTCAGAATTGGACTCACTTGAAAGTTCATCTCCACTGTATGCAGGAGCAGAGTTCAATTTATGATCCACAATTTGTTCCTTGATCCATCCTAAGGGTATATTTGAGAATGGAAGTTCTTGAAGGTCGCAATTATCTTCCCCAGATGCAGGCACAACTTTGTCTCTTTCTGGTCCTGCAAGCATAAAATCATCTGATTCCTCATGTTTACCTGCCTTTTCCCTACATACCATCTTAGTGGCGCTAAGTGTTGAATTTTGATTATCTGATTCAATTGGAGATTTTTGTCCTTCAGGAGGTGCTTGCAAAAAACAAGCTTGACTTCCTTGCTTACTCTTTTCTATTTTGTTCAAGTGAAGAACATCAGTTTTTCCCTCTTCCCGTCCTCCTTGTGTTGCTTCTGCAAAATCTTCATTTACCTCACATATCTCCACTGTGCAGCATTCTGCACTTCCCATCATCCAACTTAATAGGGCATCATCTTCTGAAGGCATTACCTGAGTTTCCATTGCATATCCAGTAGCCTTGTTGACGTCTGATCCTTCTTCCAAATGTATCTGTAATTGATTGTTAGTACATGTGGAAATCCATAACTTGTTCTTTCCCCAATCCTGTAGAGCCTTTGCTTGCCTTAACCAAGGCCTTCCCAGGAGTAGAGGGTATGAGGTCTCCTGAGGCAGGGCAATAACAACAAAGTCTAAAACAAAATGACAACCCTGCACTATCATAAGTACCTTTTCAACAATGCCCACTGGTGCAACCCGACGTTGATCTGCTAAGGTGACTGTGAAGGGTGCTGCCTTTGTGGGATTGAGCCTTAGTTTCTTCATAGTGAAATCAGGCATCAAATTGATGCCGGAACCTCCATCTATAATAACACCTGCTAGAGCTTCATCCTTGATTAAAACGGATAATCTTGAGCTCTGATAATCAGCCAAGGGTGCAGGAGGAAAGTCCACCATAAAACCATCTATGCTAGGAGGTGGGCACAAGCATGCAGAATGTATAATCTTCAGCAGATCACTTCTTACTTTAGGATCTATCTTTATGAGTTGATACAGGCTAATCTTATGATGAATACCTTTCAAAATTTCTTCAATGTCCACTTCTTGCTTGCCTTCAGAAGTACTTGTTGGTTGATCTTTTAGCAAAGTAGTTGCCCTCTCATAAGCTTCTTCCATTTCTTCTTGGTCCTTCCATCCCACCCTCTTTTCTACAACTCTATCTTTGAGTCCTTGTTGTTCCTCCTTTTGGGCTACTGCCGCTTGCCTGGCTCTGGTCATCATTGGCATGGATGAAGATGAAACAACATAAGATTGAGCTGTCATACCTTCTACAGGTGGGGAGACTGCAATCATGTGAATAGGAGCCGGACGACCTCTTGGGCAATCTCTGGTGTAGTGATCCTTAGCATCTGGACAGTGCTGACAAGGGGGTGCATCCTCTGGAAGAGAACACCTGTTCTGCATATGGCCATACTCCCCACAACGGTAACACATTAGGGGCCTATTGTATCTAGGCCAAGTTGGGCGGGTCTCTTCTCTATTAGGTGCATTAGCAGTGCTAGCATAATATGAATCTACACCTTGATGGTTACCTCGCTGTTCTGTCCCCTTAAGGTAGTAGCAGTCTCTTGCCTCATGAACCTCTTTGCCACAGAACTGACAACTGACTCTGTTAGGACAATTTACATTGGAATGTCCATTATTATTACATATTGTACACCAAACCTATCTTCGTATGTCCTGGGTAGTCCGCAAGTCTTCAAGCTCACGCCTAAGTTGAGACACTTCATCCACATTATGAGTTGAGAGTGGCGGTATGACCTTCTCTTCTTGGCGACTTTGCTGCATCCTTAAGGCTTCCAACTCCTTCCTGAGTTGCCCGATCGGATCCAAATCGGATGCATAATTTGGTTGAGACTCTACTTCAAAATGTATTCTAGCCTCCTCAATGCGTGATGCAGTTGCAACAAAATCATCAAGTGTTGCATCCAGTCTGAGGGATTCCTGAAGCTTTTGTTGAGATGACTTAGGCAGAGCCTTCTCAATCCATTTTTTGACTAAAAAATCACCTGGAGCATGAGGCAAATGAGAAACAAGTGCTTTAGTTCTTGTGTGCAATTCATGGAAGGATTCACCTGCTCGTAATTTTAGGTTCTCTAGCTGATCTAGAGCTCGTTCTGAGGAGTCGCTTGGTCGAAATGTCCGCGAGAATGCCGCTTTTAGTGCCTCCCACGTAGTGAAGTGCCCATCAGCATACTGGCTATACCATTTGTCCGCAAGGCCTTCCAATGTAGATGGAAAGAGCACCAACATTGTATCCTCCCGGTTCTGCAATCCTCTTCCACGACATAATGAGACGAATCTCCTCACGTGGTCATCTGCATCTTCATAAGCCAATCCTTTAAATGTAGGAAACTTGATGTTCAACCTAGAGAGTAAATGGGAAAGATCCTCCATTGGTGCCGGCGCTTCTTCTGAAGTATCAGAGGAAAAATCTAAGGTTTTCCTATGTTTCTCTTTTGATAATGGTGTTACTCCCAAATCAATGGATAGATTCAAGGATGGTGGAGAAGAGGTAGGCTCACTGGTTGTGGTTATTTCTAACTTGTTGAGACGCTTCCGTTCACGATAAGACTCCTTGTCCGCCCGCGTATGGGTCATGTACCTACTCGCAAATACAATAGGGCGACAATCCTCTCACAGAAATGCAAAGGTCCCGCCGGGCGTACCAAACTGTAGAGGAGGTACTCGGGTATACGCTTTTAACAAAAGGTAGAAAATGGAGATTAAACACGTCCAGTACGACACCTACTCAAGGGGGGTTCTCTTTAGGGAAGTATACCCTTTAACATTTCTGTGAGCAGGTCGACAACGAGAATTTACAGAATAGTAAATGCTTCACAATTATGGACAACCAATAACAATGAAGACTGTACTCTGCCTTGAATCAGATGATTACAAAGTTGGGCAATTGATATATGATGCTCACAAGTGTAAACTTAAGTCTAACAAGCCACAAGCTAAGGGCTGACAGATCACCCGAATAGTAAACGCGCCAATACAAAAGTTTCTCCTATCCGCATAAGGACCACTGATATGCAGACTAAATCAGAAAAAATACAAGTGGTAAAATCTTCTCAAGAGGATAGAGAGCAATCAACCACACTGACTCACGGATAAGAAGAAGAATCCAATCTACCCTTTTACACTATAGTGCTCATAGCCCTTCACTGAGAAGCCTCCCCTCTGTATACACAACAGAGTAGCTCCCACAGTAGACTTGAAACCACCAAGTGCAAGAGAGGCCTTCTGCACAATCTTGTACATGTACTCCAGTGTGTGTCGTCATAGCCGTAGTCCCAAATGAGCACAAATCCTTTGATTTTATAGGCCCTAATAGGCCAAGAGAGCCTTGCTGAATCTTCACGTCCATTGATCACGCGCCGGTTAACCACCCAAAATTGGAGGGGTAGGTCAATTATTCCCTTGATTTGCATTGGATCCCCAAAGATAGGTAGTCGCCGTGAATGGTTGGTGGCCACTTTTACTCTTGACAATACACTTTTACCATTGCACCTGCCATCTTTGTCTTGAGCCTTCTACTGCCCGCATGAAGTGCGAGACCCCATCTTGCTTTTGATTTATTGTACTTTTGGACCCATGTTCATCCTGAGAAAAGCTCCTTCATGATTGGCTTAGATGTCATTTTTCTTCTATGCTCTGCAAGCTCCTCACATCCAAGTGTCTTTTGACAGGTGTGTGCATGTATGAAGATGTGTGTGTAGGCGTATGTGAGACCATATGTGGCGTGAGAGGGTATGTGTGTGGGGATGCATGTATGTGTTGGTGTGCGTGTGATGGGTGGGTGCACGTGTGTATGGGTGTGAGAGTGTGTGTTTATGTGTGTGGTTGTGCGTGAGTGTGTGTATATGTGTGAGGAAGGGGGAGAGTGCTTGAGGGGGCTCGTGGGGTTATGTGGAGGAAGGTGGGGTGAGTGGTGGGAGGTGGGGGTGAGAGGTAGGAGGCGGAGGTGAGGGATGCGAGGTGGGGGTGAGTGGTGGGAAGTGGGGCGAGTGGTGACGGTGGGGGAAGAGAGAGAGGTAAGGGGAGAGAGAGAGGGGGAGAGAGAGAGAAAAGGGGGGGGGAAGCGCGCGGGGGCTGAGGGAGGCAATGGGGCGGGAGGGGTGGTGAGGGGGCTGTCGGTGAGGGAAGGGGAGGGGGTTGGTAGTGGGGCGAGAGGGTGGTGAGGGGGCTGGCGGTAGCTGGCGGTGAGGGGAGGGGAGGGGGGTGGCGGGGGTTGGCGGTGAGGGGAGGGGAGGGGGTTGGCGGGGGCTGGAGGTGAGGGGAGGGGAGGGGGTTGGCGGGGCTGAGGGGGTGTGAGGGGGAGGAGAGAGAGAGAATGGGAGAGAGAGAGGGAGAGAGAGAGAGGAGGGGACGCGTGGGGGCTGAGGGGGTTAGTGGGGCGAGAGGGTGGTGAGGGGGCTGGCGGTAGCTGGCGGTGAGGGGAGGGGAGGGGGGTGGCGGGGGTTAGCGGTGAGGGGAGGGGAGGGGGTTGGCGGGGGCTGGAGGTGAGGGGAGGGGAGGGTTTGGCGGGGGCTGGCGGGATGGTGGGGGAAGAGAGAGAGAGAATGGGAGAGAGAGAGAGGAGGGGACGCGCGGGGGCTGAGGGGGTTAGTGGGGCGAGAGGGTGGTGAGGGGGCTGGCGGTAGCTGGCGGTGAGGGGAGGGGAGGGGGGTGGCGGGGGTTGGCGGTGAGGGGAGGGGAGGGGGTTGGCGGGGGCTGGAGGTGAGGGGAGGGGAGGGGGTTGGCGGGGCTGAGGGGGTGTGAGGGGGAGGAGAGAGAGAGAATGGGAGAGAGAGAGGGAGAGAGAGAGGGAGAGAGAGAGAGGAGGGGACGCGTGGGGGCTGAGGGGGTTAGTGGGGCGAGAGGGTGGTGAGGGGGCTGGCGGTAGCTGGCGGTGAGGGGAGGGGAGGGGGGTGGCGGGGGTTAGCGGTGAGGGGAGGGGAGGGGGTTGGCGGGGGCTGGAGGTGAGGGGAGGGGAGGGTTTGGCGGGGGCTAGCGGGATGGTGGGGGAAGAGAGAGAGAGAATGGGAGAGAGAGAGGGAGAGAGAGAGAGAGGAGGGGACGCGTGGGGGCTGAGGGGGTTAGTGGGTCGAGAGGGTGGTGAGGGGGCTGGCGGTAGCTGGCGGTGAGGGGAGGGGAGGGGGGTGGCGGGGGTTGGCGGTGAGGGGAGGGGAGGGGGTTGGCGGGGGCTGGAGGTGAGGGGAGGGGAGGGGGTTGGCGGGGCTGTGGGGGTGTGAGGGGGAGGGAGGGGAGGCGCTCGCAGGGCAGAGAGGGGAGAGGAGGGGGTTTGGCGGAGGAAGGTGGTGAGGGGAGGGGAGGGGGTTGGCGGGGGATGGAGGTGAGGGGAGGGGAGGGGGTTGGCGGGGGAAGGTGGTGAGGGGAGGGGAGGGGGTTGGCGGGGGATGGAGGTGAGGGGAGGGGAGGGATTCGATTCTTCCCATGTGAGGGGAGCCACGTGCATAAATATCACCATTCTCCTCCATTAGAGCTTCAAATAGATCATGTTTCCATTCCTCTTTCTTAGCGGGGACTACATCCATATGCGAGTTCAAAAGAATGGAGGGGAGAGAGGGGAGAGGAGGGGGTTTGGCGGGGGATAGTGGTGAGGGGAGGAGAGAGAGAGGGAGAGAGAATAAAGGGAAGAGACCGAGAGGGGAAAAGAGAGAGGGAGAGTGAGAAAAGAGAGTGAGGGATGAGAGAGAAAGGGATAGAGTGAGAGACCAAGAGAGAGAGAGGAAAGAGAGAGAGAGGGAAGAAAGAGGGAGATAGAGAGAGGAGAGAGAGAGATATAACAAATCAACTGAGGACATAATGGAAATGGAAGCAACATCTGCCCGAAACACAAGCATGTCCAAGAAATGGAACGGACATTCCCCGAAGCTGCAGTCCAAAGCAGCTGAGAGCTCTCCTCTCAGTCTCCTTCTCTTCTATCTTCTTAGGACTAGTGGATCCTGTCCCCTGTACTTGGAGCCCACGGCCTCATGCCTCAAAGAGAGAGAGGGATCATAGGAGTACTATACTTCATCAAGGAACAAAATGCGGCTCTTCTTTAAAAGTGCTTTCCCTAGACACAGAAGTTGTCTCTGTCCCACAGAAGTTGTCTGTAGAGAGAGAAAGAGAGGGATCTACAATTAGATATCAAAACGAGGAGATTTATAGGCTTATATTCAACCAAAATATGGGAATAAAAGAAAAGTAATGCCACGTGGAAAAACGAAGAGCATGTCAGTGATGATCAGGCGTTTGATGATACGGCCGCAATTTTGAACCATTGATCACTTTAGAAAAAGGAACTCCGGTCAAGGTAGTCAGCCGAAAAGTAGCTGGTCCCACTTGTTCACTAATTCGGTAAGGACCAAACCACCGTAATTTGAATTTTCGAGCTGCACAATTAGCTTTAGCATTATAAAATAGTACAAGTTGGTCCACCATAAAAACTAGAGTCTTGAGAAACCGATCATGGGTACGAGCTTGCCGTAACTGAACTTCTTGAAGAGTCAGAAAACTTTCCCAACGATGGTCATCCAATTCTCTGAGTGCATCAAACCGAAATGACAAAGAGTCTTCGGGTAACAATTTCTGAGTGATAGCCACGCGTAAGCTGGGCACCACAATCTCCATTGGCGCGATTGCTTCCAACCCATAAGCAAGCTTGAAAGGAGTCAGGCCGGTTGCAACTTTGTATGTCGTCCGGTATGCCCATAAGACTGCGGGTAGTAACTGATCCCATCTTTCTGGTGATTCCACAATCAGTTTACGAAGCATATTCAACAGCGTTTTGTTGGTACTTTCCACTAAGCCATTAGCACGGGGATAATATGGAGAACTGAATTTATGCAGGATCTGAAAAGTATGCGTAAGTACTCGCATTAAATTGTTAGCAAAGTGTGTTCCTTGGTCTGTCACAAGCTCTAGAGGTAATCCATAATGCGGAAACACGTCCTTCATTAGGCATTTTGCTACCGGAACAGCTGTAGTGGACCGTAAGGCCCAAGCTTCCGCCCACCTGGTAGCATAATCTATGTAGGTCAGAATGTAACGATTGTTGCTAAGGGTCGCTGGAGGTGTTGTGGCATTGTAGAGGAAAGTTGTGGCATTGTAGAGGAAAGTTGTGGCATTGTAAAGGCTATCCAGAGTGTTGACAAGTGTCACACTGCTGCACAAACTGAGTCACGTCTTTATACATAGTAGGCCACCAAAGCCCACTTTGCAGAATTTTCCGGTGCGTAAGCTCTGCTGCAAAATGTCCACCGGAAGGTATTGAATGTGCCATAGCAATAACCGAGTTTACTTCATGTGGTGGAATACAGCGAAGCAAGACACCAATATGATCCATATAGTACAACTGTCCTACAATCAACCGGAATCTGCGACTATAAACTGCAATTTTCCGCCGCATCGCAGGAGAAGTTTGAGAGGGAAGAGATCCGTCAGTAAGGAAAGTTAGTAACTGATCATAGTAGGCAGGCGGCACAAGGGGTTCTGCAGATTCATCACGAGTCATTTCAGTAACGTAAATGGCTGGGGTGGTATCACCAATGCCCACCGGAGCTTCACTGGAATCCAACCGAGAGAGAAAATCTGCTAATGCATGTGCAATACCGGGTCGATGAATTACTTCATAATCGAACTCTTGTAAGAATAAAACCCAACGCGCCAAGCGACCACCTAAATGCTGCTGCCGGACCAGATACACCAGTGCAGCATGATCCACATGAAAGGTAAATTTTTGGCCTAACAAATAATGCCGGAATTTCTTCATAGAATACACCAAATCTAGGCATTCTCTTTTGGTCACGGAATAGTTCCGTTCAGCAGGAGCGAATCAGCGACTTGCATAGTAGATCGGCCGAAACCATTTATCCGTTTGCTGCATTAAAACACTGCCAATGGCGATTTCGGAAGCATCTACAAAGACATGGAAGGAGCGTTCGCAATCAGGGGGTAATCCGGAGTCCATTGGAACTAGTGTGGAGTACTCGTCATTAACGGATTAAGTGGTGTGGCTAAATGTGCTAACCACCATAGATGTCGACCATGCCACCGGATTTGACCCAGGAAGTGCATCACTTCTTTCGGCGTAGTAGGCACAGGTGATTCCAACACTGCTGCAACTTTGTTTGGATCAACTTGTATGCCTTTTTCCGATATAATATGGCCCAGGAGTTTACCACAAGAAACCGCAAAGAGAGATTTGGTCGGGTTCAAGCAGAGATTTGGTCGGGTTCAAGCAGAGTTGGTATTCATGGCATTTTTCAAAACAACACCGTAAATGATACAGGTGTGCAACAATCTTGCCGAATAACGAGAAGTCATCTAAGTATACTTGGATAAAAGAAGTGAGGTAGGGTGAAAATATTTCCTAAATACAACGCTGAAAGGTGCTAGGAGCATTCCTTAACCCAAACCACATGATCGTACAAGCGTAAACATCCCAGTTCGTAATAAGTGCTATTTTCGGTATATCTTGCTCAGCCATTCGGACCTGGTTATAACCACTGTAACCGTCCAAAAAGCAGTACATCTCGTGTCCGGCCACTGTGTCCAGCATTGTGTCAAGAAAGGGAAGAGGAAATGGGTCAGGTATCGTGGTCGCATTCAATTTTCGGTAATCTACACAGATTCGAAGCTGCTTGTTTTTCTTCGGTACAATCACGATCGGGGAGATCCATTCAGCATGCTCAATGGGTACAATGAATCCCACCTTTAATAGGCAATCGAGTTCGGCTTTGACCTGTGCTGCATAGTTGGGATTCATTCGGTAACTGGGTTGTTTAATTGGCTTTGCTTCTGGTTTAAGCACGACTCAATGTTGATAGATCCAAGGGTCCAGACCACTCATATTGCGGTAATCCCAGGCAAAAACATCAGAAAAATCATGCAAGAGTCGGATCAAATCTTCCTAAAATTCCTCGGACAATCCAGCCTTAATCTTAACAGGTCGTGGGTGCACCTCATCACCCAAATTGTAGGTTACTTAACTGGTCTTCTGGAACATAAATTTGACGCGGTTGCCCCGGGTCGCCAGCTGCCTGTAAGAGTTGTTGCAAAGTGGCTCCATCCATAGCATTCTTATCATTGGCATCTGCATCTCCGGTCACAGGCACCACTGTACAGGCTGCCGGCCTCCAGTTGTCTACTATAGATTGCAAATCTACAGTCCCCGAGGAGATCAGATCTTTATTATTCTTCAAAAATACTTCTTCTTCGTCAACGGATAAGCCATCCAACATGTGGACCGGCTTTGCTACATAAGGTATGGCATGAAGCTTGCAAGGCTGAATGGCATCCAGTTTGACAACATATTTATGGTGATTATCCTTAAAAGTCAGTTCCTGCACTGACCAATCCTGTATGACCTTGGCCTGTTTCAACCATGGTCGCCCGAACAGTAGATTAAAGTTGAGGCTGGACTCCGGTAGTTCTAAGAATAAAAAAGTCATCTTAAACGTGGTACCCTGCAAAGTGTTTGGGATATTCCTTACGAGACCCACCGGATGGACTCGAGATTGATCTGCCATTCTAACAAAGAATTGAACGGGCTCGATTTGCGTCCATCCCAACTTCTTGCAAAGCGCTGCAGTTGCTATGTTTACACCTAAACCACCATCAATTAACACTTGTGTAATCTTGTGATTTTTATGCCAGACCGTGATTAAAGGGACGGAATGATCCACCGTGGAGTCAGTTTCCGGTTATATTGTTGTAGTCGTCGGAGTACTAAGAGATCTAGGACTAAGCTATTGCTGAAACTGCTGCCTAACTCCTGGCACCAAGGCGAGTAGCTGCCCTAAAGGGAGTGTAATGGAAGCCTTAGAGAGAATATCCCGTACCTACTCTGTTTGAATTGTATTCTTCACCGGCTCTGATGATGATGCACCTGTTACTAGGGTAGAATCTTGTTCATGCGTTCTCACCTGGGGCAGGGGACCCTGTGTCATCGGAACTGGATCAAGGAACACAGTAGGCTCTTTGGTCGTCCATTGGCTAGCTTTGGTATACATTCGATGTTGTTCACGTATACCCGGTTCAAACACCTCAGCTACGGGTTGCAACTGCTTGCCGGTCTTGGTCTGGACCACTACTGCTTGTGATTCCACTGGTGAAATATAGACCATATTCGTCATCGGGTTCTGACACTCTTTCTTTCTTTTATCATATTCTGCTGCATCCTTGCAAAATCTTCGAATGTGACCAAGCTCACCGCAAAAGTGATATCGGGGTGGTGGCAGAGGAGTACCTTCTGCTGATGTACCTGCCTGCCAATGATTTGCATTGAAGTTGGTATTCTGCTGTCCCCGATAATTCTTGTATCCTTGTGACTGATTGTTCCGCATCTACGGCGGCACATAGTGAGTTGCAGGTTGCCCTGGTTCCTATATAATGGCATTTACAGCGGCTCGTCCCTGCACTTTGGTGTTATACACACAATTTTCGGTTGAATGTCTGGTGGTATTGTAGATAGCACAATACATCTGATTAAGGGCACAGGTAGCACTAGTGTGCCTAGGATTTTTGCACTTAGTGCAGTACATATGTTTAGTCGGATCCTCTGCAACGTTTTTACTGGCTTTCAGCCACTCCAAGTCTTCGGTGAATCCTCCAACCTTATGCTCGAGTTGCAGGGCCATCCCAATAACCGCATCCAGTGTCATAGGTCCCAAACAACGGATGATCATAATTTGTCTTAATTGTGGGGTTAACCCGTTAATAAACCGTTGAGTTATCATATCATCCGGCAGATTGGCATGTGCCAGCGGCAGTTGTCTTAAATGAGTTCTAAACAATGTTGCATATTCCTACACAGTCTGGTGCGGCTTCTGCAATATATATCATGTCCTTGTGCCTATCGAAGCTTCATTTCCTATAAGAGAAAAAATATCCAAAATCATCTAAAGGGGGTCACCTAGCAAAAACTTATGCTCTAAGGCATTGCAGAGGCAAGTTACAACTATTTTCATGGATGCTATCACCTCTATGAAATATGCTACTTTGAATGGAGTAAGTTTAGTAGTGACTTCATACATTATCTGATAAGCCCAAAGAGTTGAGGATAGCAATTCATCTTGGTATTTTGAAATGGTTCAAACATGAAAGACTATCATTTACTTGGTAAGGAGTGACCGATCCTCAACAGGGATCACAAGATGATGTGTACTATTGGGTGTCCTACTGCATAATAGGCCACCCAAGGCCACTGACTAGGGCTTTCTTTAAGGTGATATCTACAAAGGAAAATGCCCTTCGATCAGATGTGTATGAGGCATATATAGGACTGATTGCACTTTGTGTGTTGGAGCACACTAGAGTCATGCTCTATACCATTCCTAATAATATAATTGGAAGATAACATTAAACCTTATTCTATACTAAGCAGATTTCTTTTGGGAATCTAAGACTATGGTATTTCATGATAATTCGATTCGTCCTTTCTTACCTCCAATAGTGAGCCAATCGATTGGGCAATGTTCCTTTTCAAACAAATCCATAAGGAATGTGAGACATCAATTTGAAACCTTAATCGTAACCTACACACTTGCTCCTAGCTCCCTTACGCCTTCAACATTCTGTTTCCCAATGATTTACCTATCAACATCCACCTATGCCATGACCTTTTGAATTTGCTAATTTGCTACCTTCACCCTCTCTACCACTTTCCTGTGATTCCCTCTGATGATGAAGAAGATGAGAGTCTTGCAGTCTTTTTTGTTGTACTATGAAGTGGCCCTATCAAGTCTCACCTTCCTCTTCCAACCACCAGGGATCATTGCAACCAAGACGGATAATCATCTCTTTTTCTCCTTTGCCCCCCCATTGCAAAAGTCTCTGTGAGTCAATCTGAGGTACTCCTTCTTGCATGTGAACCCTATTCTCCATCACTACGAGTAATTATGCATGCCACGGTAAACACTCACCAACAATAGGTCTAATACATTCCTTGTACCTCTTCACCCCACTATTCTCTCTTGACATTCCGTGCATATTCACCACCTCCCTTTCCTTCCCAACTGCATACTTTTGGTGATCATGGTCCTTTGCACTACTTCAAGGTCCCCTTTCCCATTGAATATTCTCTCCTGAATCCCAACAAAAGCCTTTTGGCATTTTGGCATTAATCAACATTTTTGGCTCAATGCTCTTATAGCACACGCATGATCAGCTGATCAAAAACTTCATGTAGTGGGAAGAATACTTTGTAGTTTTGTCTCTCCATACCAATCAATCCATCAAAAACCTACAAGCTATTGTTGAAGCCTCTGGCTAGAGCTTGCAGTGCTTCAAATCATTTTTAGAACAAGTTATCCATCGATAAGATGATGTCTAGCACCAAAATTGTAACCTCCGAGCGTGTGTGCGTGTATGTGTGTGCATTCTTGTGTGCTTTCACGCACCCACTTGTGCACTTCATTTTCTCTTGGCCTTCATACCAGTCCTCACGTCTCCACGGATTGACATTAATGAGGTGAAGCTCCTCACGTTGGTACTTGCCATTGTGCTAGAGTGACACCAAATTTGGCGTTGTTTCCGGGGAGAGAGCTTGGAGGACGAGCGTGTGATGATAAGACGTGGAGTAACGATGTTGGAAGGTAAAAAAATCACTATTTTCAGTTCAGCTTCTGATTTTTTCTCCATCTTCATCTTCATCATCTTGACAATCTTCTCCCATCTTCATCTTCTCTGATTTTTTCAGTTTTCGCCCATAGATTCACTTTGTTTTCACTCATGGTTGTGAGAAAGAACTTCAGAGAGGGTGCAAAAACTGAAACGCTGAAGAAATACTACCAAAATACCCAAAAAATTGAGTGATCAGTCTCGGACGTGACAAGACCTACACCAAATGTCGTGAGTGTGATATCATTGGTTTGAAGAGAGATTTTGCATCTACAGACACGTAGGAGTGACAAGGAGGACACAAGGCACTCATATTTGCAAAATATTTTGAATTTGGACTCAACAAATCTAGGTGTCGTGATTTCCCGCGGTTGAGTGTCGCGACATTTAGGTGTTGTGATTTCCCACAGTTGAATGTCACGATATTTACCCTTGTCGAATATTGTGTTTTGTCTCGTGACATTTGACAAGTGTCGAGTATCGTGGTTGCATCGCGACATTCAACAAGTGTCAAATATCGTGATTGTCGTGCGACATTTGACAAGTGTCGAGTATCATGGTTGCATAGTGACATTCAACAAGTGTCGAATATCGTGATTGTTTCGTGACATTTGACAAGTGTTGAGTATCGTGGTTGCATCGCAACATTCAACAAGTCTCGAATATCATGATTGTCTCGCGACATTTGACAAGTGTGGATGTGTCGCATGCCGTGACTCTCAGGTGTCAAGTGTCGTGGACATCAAGTGTCACGACATCTGCATGCTATTGAGTGTCGTGTTGCCAAGTGTCATGACATTCCTCAGGTGTTGAGTGTCGTGCTTAGTGCCAAGTTTTGCAATATCTGACGGGTATCATGTGTCGTGATTGATCAAGTATCGAGTGTCGCCTACTCCAAGTGTCACGATACTTACTAAGTGTCGTGTATCGCCTATTTTGAAGTAATCCTAGAGAGGTCGTGTTTCCATGTTTTAAACGCCAAAACCATGAACGGGCATAACTTTCTCATACGAAATCCATTTGCAGTGATTTTGGGTTTGTTAGAAAGCTCGTGGGGAGTATTACCAAAAATAATACTTGGATTATTAGATATAGTATTTTGAAGTTGACCCTCAGGTGGACTAGGAAACTAAGGAGTTCCAAAGGATTTTGAGCGATACAAGGGGAAATTTTGGACTTGTAGACAAAGCTTATGAGCCTAAGATCTGGCACGTTGTCGGGATGAAATCCGGCAGGGAGTGTGCACTGAGTTTTTTTCAAAGTTCATTATTTTATGAGTTTCATGTGATGTTTTGATCTAAAGAGGGTACATTTCGTGCATGATTTGACTGATTTGATTGCATGTGTGATAAGAAACCATGTTAGAGATGTTCGTTAGAACCGTGCGTGTAAACAACAGACATTAGATGTTGGAAAACCTAGGTTTGACCCTTCAAAACCCTTGAAAACCTGAACTTATCCCCCTAAAATTGAGGGTTTACCCCCTGAAAATCGGACTTGAACCCTTGGAAACCCTTGGAGTTTAGGCTGAAACTGTAAATAAACCCATGAATTGGCGAGTTTGAGATAATTGTCAGCAAATGCCTAATTTTTCCGACGCAAAACCTAGGTCAGACCCTTGGAAATGGCGGTTATCCTAAGTCAAACCCTAAAAACCAATTAAATTGTAAATATCCAGTGTGAAATCAAAACCTTAGTCTTGGGAAAAATTAAAATATTGCCAAAAATAGAAATTTAATTGAGGAGGTTAGAACGTTCTAGAAGGAAGTCCTAGGGAGGGGCCTATAAATAAGTCCAAACTCATTGATTTCTTCCCCATCCTGTGGATTGCCCTTGTGGATCGTGTCCTCCAGGTATGCTCCTTGACGTTACTTGTTCATTTCTGTTTTGCTTCTTATTCATATTTTCATGAGGCCGATGATGGGGGAGGTCCTTTTCGTAGTGGAGAATGGTTCCCAAGTCGAGTTGTTAGAAGTTCTTTTATCAGAGAGAGAGAGATTGTAGAGAGAGATGGCCCGAAGGCGGCAGAGATGGTTAAGGAGATTAAGGTGGCCCTGTGCGCAGCTCTCAATAGAGACAGAGAGAGTGTCTCGGGGGAGGGGGGCTGTGGCTTGCGTGCCACTGTCAAGAGAGAGGTGTGCTCCGATCGACACACGAATATAGTAGGCTATGGATTCGGTGGGTTACTCCCAACGCAGACAAAGAAACGCACGTGATGATGAGGAAGAGAGAGGAGAGGTCTCGTGCGGAGAGAAGATCACGATTCACATGCACACTGCTCTTAGACGTTGTAAGAATAGGCGAGAGAGACCCTTAGATATGGTCGACGACAGATGGACTGTGTCGGCAGCACCAAATGATTGCCACATCTCTTAAATTAAATGATTGTAGAATCACCAATGGGTGCTGCGCAGATGATTTGCCTAGATGGTGCAGAAATGGCGGAGAGAAACAGCGATGACTAATTCTGGAGAGAGAAAGCTGGAGAAGACATCGATCATTGTTGGCAGAGAGATGTGCTACACACAGATGGGCTCTGGTAGCACTAAAAACGGGAGGAGAGAGAAGCATCACTTAATGTTGGCGCTGTGACTTGAGAAATTGGAGGTCGACATGTCACAGAGAGAGAGTCAAAGAGCGGCTGCTGTCCGCATAGAACGTATGGAAATCCGGACGTGCTGTAGCAGATTGAAAAGAGAGAGAGGCTGTGTAGTCGGGCGCTATAGAGCAACGTGGAGAGAGAGATAGAGACGGAGAATTGGCGGCTCTGGCGGCTCCTGCTGCGCATCTAGCGGAGAAAGATGGCAGCGTGATAGCTCGAGAGAGAGAGAGAGAGAGAGAGGAAGAAAGAGAAACCGACAAAAGAAAAACAAAGAAGATAAATGAAAATCGGATGATGTTCTACCATGCTAATCCTGATGGCATATCGCCTATCATGATATTCACTATTGGAAAATTACTTGAGGATTAACCTTCAGTGACGTCTTTAATTTGTGAACTGTCCCTTGTTTTTCTTCAATTAGAAGTATTTTGTCTGCACAACTCTCTAAGCTTATTTTGTAGTGAATTATGATTTTGGTTTTACAATGTAAGGTTTCGCCCTGGCAGAAGTTCAACATTGCGTAGGTGGATGTATTTTAACTTGGCATTAGTTTTTCACTTATGATCGTGTCTTGAATTCGTGCTCTTGGGTCAATGAAGGATCTATGTTGTTCCAAGTCGATGGTGTGTGCACTCCTCTGTTATGGAGATTTTAAGTGTATCTCTTGCAGTGCACGAACGCATTAATTTGCATACTATTACAAGCTAGTTTGATTTAAGTATTTGAATGGACTCGATTGCATATGAGATGATGCTATCTGTTATTTATCTCCTTCTTAAAGAGAGTAGATTTCTAAAAAACTTTATGAGTAAATATGCAAAGAAAGGGATTATTTCGTTTAGCAGGATTTTATCTATTTGCTTCTGAAATGGTACTAATGATGCCCCATCCTGTGGATTGCCCTTGTGGATCGTCTCCTCCAGGTTTATGCAGTTTCTGATTATCTGAAGTAAAGAGAAGGAAGGCCACTGCTGAGGGTACCTGAAGTAAAGAGCGGACCAAAGACTGGAAGAAAAGCTTGGACCGCGAAGACCGAAGCGGAATCCCGTGGGCAATTTCTCGCACTGTAGCGAGGGATCTAGAATATACTAGCCGGCCCGCACTGTAGCGGCATCTTTCATATTGTATCATCGCATCGCACTGTAGCGGTTTTATTGTACCATCGGCCTGCACTGTAGCGGCCTATTTTTGTATCATTCATTTTATTGGAGGCTCAGTTTCATTTCCGTTGTATCGTTGGGCTTCATCTGCATTCCGTGTATCATTGCGGTATCCGATCGTCTCTTTCCGACGCCCACGGTCCCATGCGTACGCACGCATGTCTCAACACTTTTGAGGGGCAATGGACCCTACGAGGATCGCACACGCTCCAGAGAGCACAGGCGAGGCGCCCAGCGTGTAGATGCCACTCGCAGGACAGCGGGAACGGTGCACCAGAGAGGGGCCTGATCTAACCCCGGTGCGAGCTTCCTGCCTGTCCTCCTTCTTCCTGACAACGCACTTAGGCAAGGATAGGCAAAGCATTAGATCATCTAAGGCTAGTGTCAACCATATAGCTAAGTCTTGGGCAGAGCAACTAAGTGGTTATCCCTACATGCTAAGTTCTGACACAAGTGACTTAGAAATGTCATTCAACATGGAGAGACCCACACGTAGCTCAGGTAATTCCTATTTACAGACACCAGAAGGTCCTTATAAAACACAATTTGAGTATATCAGGACCAACCAACTAGGTGCACGCATCTATGAGGATGGCCTGAGATGATCAGTGGTCCAACTCAAAAATCTCGATCAACCCTTTGGACTTCCACACCTAGTGGTCAAGTTTGAAGAGGGGTCATATGTTGATAAGCAAGGAACCATGTATGTGGTAACCAACCTCCTAGACAGGACAAATGAGTTTGGAAATATCATTCCTGAGAATGAGATAGGAGACCTAGAGCAAGGGGACCTAGGAGGAGAACACAAGACTGCTAGAGGTAAGTTAGTCTTGACTAGAGTAATCACTCCAGACTGGATCCCTCAAGACAACAAAAGCAGAGAACTATTCTTAAATAGAGAAACAGAGGAAGCCTTTTGGAGATTTAGGTCAGATCAACCTAGCCCCGTAGTTACGATCTATGAGTTCAAGGATCCGGAGAAACCAGGGAAAGTTGTCTATCTAGATCACACATATGAGAAAATGTTCTTGGTAACAGAGTAGGATAGGCATGCATACACTTGGCAAGGTGGATCAATTTTTCCTCCACCAAGATCTAATGTTTCCCATGGCCTCCAAGGAGCAGGATCATCCAAGGCTCATGAAACCCAAAGGGAAAGAACTAGAGAGAGACCACAAGTAAGCTTTGCACACATTGTGGGTAGAGACAGAACAGGACATGAGGGTGAAAGAACTTAAAGGGAGAGACATAGAGTACATAGGCATCAATGAGATGAACGTGATTTTCCATTGCCTAGACCACGAGAGCACTCAAGAACCCTTAGGCCCTCTCAAGTGGTTAAGACAATGAACAACTTCTTTGATGGGTCAGGAGATCCTTATGATCATGTGGTCGAGTTCAAACAAGTGTTAAGAGCTGAACAAGTTGAGGACTTGTTCACACAATTCCAGGCATTTGGTTTGAATCTTAAGGGTACCACCTTCGCTTGGTTTCAACCCCTGAATAGTCACAACTATCGAGAGATAGGTCAACTGCTAGAGGAATTCATTGTAGAATTTTCCAAGAGTGGCATCAGGCATAACACATCATCCTTGATCCACAACTTTAAGCAGACACCCCAAGAAATGGTGCGACTTGTAGGAAGACGGTTCAGACAGTACATAGAAAGATGCCCTACTCCGGAGCTACCCACAAAAACCAAACAAGTGGCATTGTTCTTAGATGGCTTACTAAGCACAAAGTTAAGGTGATATGTGTACTTGAAAGAGCCTAGATCCATAGAAGAGTGTGTGCGCATGTGCATTGACATAGAGCACAACTTGGGTGAGGAGTTAGGACTATCCAAACTCTATAAGGATTCAGACAGTTCTACTAGTCATACCTCCAGAACCTCCGCGGAGATAGACGAGATAGCTAAGCAGGTGGCCAAGAAGCTAGGAGTTCAAAATAGACAAATGCCAAGGGTCATCCCATTGAAGCGATTTTATACATGCGGAGGAGATCACATGGCTAATGTATGCCCAATGATGGCGCCACCCCAAGGAAACTCTAATGCTCCATATTGCACCATTGAGAGATGATACACAAACCATACAGCTCAAGATTGTCCATACAATAGGCAGGTTGTTAGAAAAACTTATTAGCATTCTTACCAACAAGGTAGGTATCAAAACCAATACCAACAACCATATTATAGACCATAACAACAATTTCAACCTCAATACCAGTAGCAATATCAGACATCATATAGGCCACAACCAGTACTCAGAAACCAACCACCAACTCCTACTAATGTGATCCCAGTTAAGTATGCAGTTGCCGAGGAGAACCTTAATAGAGCATTGGTGCCACTAACCCTGTTGGTCTTAGAAATGACTCTCATGCTCATAGTTCAGACTACTCCCATGAAGGTAGTCCACATGATTATTACACAGAGTCACCTGAGCATAGTGAGAGTTATTCACCACCTATGGAACAAAATTGGGAGTCAGAATACTCCAATGTCATGTACACAAATCCCAACCCAAGGCCCCAAGCGAGACAAGTAAGACCACAAGCCCCTAGAGGACCATGTTTTAGATCTCAAGGTGACCATTTCATTCGTGAATGTACCCACTCACTCACTCCAAGACAAGGAAAAAACATCACAATACAAAGATTTTGTCTTGAGTGCGGCAAAGAACACCTTCCTAGAGAGTGTCCTAGGAATCCCTCTAGTGCACCCAAGGTTACACCCATCAATGTGGTAGGCTTAGTGATGGATTCAAGCTCAAGTAGTTGTAATATGGCTCTTGTACAAGCAGTAACTAGAGCACAAACATTAAAAGAAGATAAACCAACTGAGCAATCAGAGTCAAGTGAGTCAGGAGATCCTAGTAAAAGGAAAACAAGAACATGAAAAGATACCAGGGAGAGAACCAATCATAAGTGGAATAAAAAGATATCCGAACTAGAAGAAAGCCTAAACGATGCCAAAACAAAAATACAAGACATTGCATCTCAAAGCCCCTCGCATGCTGACACTCCATCTACACCATCTCATCGCACCCCACCACCCATTGTAAATAGACCGCAACCAGGGTTTGTTCTTGCAGATCCAACCCCTGAAGGCTTGGACATGATGTTCAAGGCCTATCAGGCTCGTCTTCAAGAAGGGCCAACAACTGCAAACCTAGACAAGAGTTATCCTAGAGCAGATTTAGAGATTGACCAGGCAAAACTCTGAATGAAAATGGTAGAAGTAGCTCAAGATATGCTCGAGACTAGTCAAAAGTTCAATCAGACAAACTTTGTCAAACCGGATTTGCATTTCCAAGGCATACTAGAAAGATTAGAGTAGTTGGTAAACAAACCCCAAGTTTCTTTACCTCCAGAGGATCAATCCGTTGTTGAAAGAGAAAGCTCACCACCCAGGAAAGCTTATGTTCTTGATTTTGTAGATGAGGGAGCACCTCTTTCAATTCAACAATAGTCTCAAGAGTTCTTGCAGGAAATACAAGAAGAGAAATGGGCCAAGGAGAAGGGTACTCCCCCTCCTATTCCTGAGATTGATGATCTTCATGACCAATTTCCCCAAGACATTCCATCTATCTATGGAGACCAAGCAGAGCAACAAGAAGATGATAGATTAGATTTTGAATCTAACTCTTTACAAGAGTTGCCACAATTCACAGGCCCATGGGAATCTGAATCTCTTTAGATTAGAGCTCCTACCATACTGGTAAGAAACGAAGACTCAGTGGTTCCAAGGAACACTAATGTCGTGAAGAACACTAAGGTTCAGTGTCATCTCACCGTACAAGAGCTACTCAAAGAAAAACTTGAGCTCTGGAATCATGTGAAGGATCAAGTCCCAAAACTTGATTCCCATATGCCAAAAGCAGGCTCTCAGTAAAAGTTCCAGAAATACCTCTCAATAAAATATGATACATGAGTGAAGGTGAAGAAGGTAATACTTATCTTCCGATCACCTATCAAGGTTACACAACCAAAGCAATCGTATATTTAGATGCTAGTGTTGCAATTGCGACCACCTCCTTATGGAAGCGATGGGGCAAACCCACATTAAGAACAACTAGAATGAAGCTTCAAATGGTAGACGGTCATTTTGAAAGACCTCTAGGATTGCTAGAAGGGATAACTCTAATCACCTGTGGTGTAGAGTTTGAGCACACCTTTGCCATATGTGACTTTGAGAAAAATAACATCTATGAGATGATACTAGGAAGGCCCTTCCTACGACAATTGCAAATAGTACAGGATTGGGGAACCAACTCCTTGTACTTCAACACTTAGGGGTCACTACCAAGGACAATTTGAAGGATTATACCTTCATAGATGTACTGCCCCTACAGTGGAATCCTATCCACAAAGCAAAAGAAGATAAAATCTCTATGCACTCTGGAAGTTCACCCGATCCATCATGGTTGCATGAAGATACTCGCTTGTGGATGTGCAAGGTCGGAAAGGAAGAGGAAAAGCGCCTAAAAGCAAGAGAAGAAGGAACTTCCCCAGGAGATAGGTCAGTTAAAGACCCAACCTATACACTGATGATCTTTCTAGATGAGGAATTTGAGCCTCATGGCTGGGCACAAATTCTAGCCACCATGGACATTGCTGTTAATGAAGACCAATGGATGCCTCATTGTGATGAGGAGGGTTATGATATTTCAGTGTTCATGTGTCAGCCCTTGCTAGAAGAGTGTGATCCTAGTGAGGTCATAGAAGAAGAAGAAGAGAATGACGATGATCTAGAATCCATTGTGATGGATACTTATTTTGAGTCAGAGGAGCACTATTTAGAAGACATAGGAGTGTTAACCCAAAAAGAAGAAGAACCTCTCACAAGTATTAAAACTATAAATTCAAAGGATGGAAGTGAAGGAGGTTAAAAGAAAAAGAAAAGCAGTGAAACAAGAAGAGGAGGAATCATTGTTTGAAGTACCACAAAATTGCAAGAAATATGAAGTTGAAGATCGGAAAATTTTGGTATGAATGCGTAAGAGAGAGGCCATTGTCGGAGAATCATATGATAATAAAGAAAAAACTAAAAAGATTGTGGTAACCATTGAAGGGAACGAAGAGCGATGTACATACATAAGAGACAACCTAAGTGCGAAAGAAGAAATAGAGCTTGTAGCTCTATTAAGGGAATATAGGGACGTGTTTGCATGGCACTGTAGATATTTGAAGGGAGTAGATCCAAAAATCTTCTCTCATACGATCCCCATAACCGTTGATGCCAAGCCCACCAAACAAAAGCCCTACACATATAATGACACTTATGCAGCTAAAATAAAAGAAGAGATTGATAGGTTGATTGAAGTTGGATTCATCTATGAGATTGAGCATACTAAATGGGTGTCCCCCATTGTAGTGGTGCCCACGAATAATGGAAAATTGCGAGTGTGTATTAACCTTAAAAAAGTCAATGCTGCTACGATCAGAGATAGTTATCCGCTTCTAATCACTGAACATTTATTGGAGCGTGTTGCAGGCAAGGAAGTTTATAGCTTCCTTGATGGATTTTCAGGTTACAACCAAGTGGCCATTGCCCCTGAAGATCAACACAAAACGGCTTTTGAGCTTTGTTAAATGAAATGAATGTTCCTAACTCTTATTGGGCTGATGCAACAAATACAACCTTATATATTATGAATAAGTGTACAACCTCATGAATACATGGAGTTACACCTTATGAAGCTTGGTGTGGTGAGAAACCCAACCTTTCACATCTCAAAGTATTTGGTTGTGTGTGCTATGTTCACATACCTCAGGAATTGAGACACAAGTTACTGAAGGTAGATATGTGTATATTTCTTGGATATTCTTTAGAGCAAAAGGGTTTTAGATGCTATAATCCTTGCACCACATAGCTTAAGGTGTCTAGGAATGTAGTACTTGATGATTTGTTGCCTTGATATGGTAGTGAAGATGTGTTACAAGTTGATGATGCATATGATGCCGAGAAGAAGTTCAAAGAACAACAACAAATCATGGAGATGAGTGTTCCAAAAACTTCAAGCACACCATTAGAGATTACTACATCAGCTTGGCATGGATAGACAAGGAATGAAGCTCATTCAAGTGAAGGAAGTAGCAAAGGAAAGGAAAAGGCAAATGAAGAAGACCATCGATGGGTAGACATGGAATCTACAAGTGATGAAATATGGAAAAATTAGAAGCTCTAGGATTTAAAGCATCTAAACCAAGGAGGAGTAGATTCCTACCACTTAATGGTGATGTAAAGTCATCCAATAGGGTTAAATACCCTGTTCAAATGTTAACTTATGATTCATTCATTGCAAGACATTATGCCCACATGAGTCAAGTTATAGCTTGTGAAGAACCTAACGTTTTTGAAGAAGCAAATAATCCTAGGGAGAATTAAAGATGTGCCAATTCAAAGGAGATAGTGGAAGCCAATAAATAGAATCTCAAAGAAGCCTTTTGATATGGATGATGATGATGATGATGATTGGGATGCATTGGATGAATATAATGTTTACTTTATAGTATTGGACTGTGAAAGTGCAAAGGAGCTTTGGAAGAAGTTATGAAATACATATGACTTCGATGCTATATTCTCCCAATTATAGGCTCAAAAAATGGAGATATTTAATGAAATGAAAGTAGTCTTACTATTATGCACCTTGCCATCATCATATGATATGTTTTGCACCGCTATTAGTAATAGTGTACCTGATGGTAAACTAGTCTATGATGATATATGTGGAGCACTCTTAAGTGAGGAGAATCGTAAAAAATCTATGGTTGGCATTCAGAGTGGAGGTGCATATAATTTTGATGATTCTTATCTAGGAAAGAATCCGCAATGTGGCACGAGCAAGAACAAGACAAAAAATGGTCAATTGAATAAGAGTAGAAGTAAATCAAGGAAGAGGAATATGGAATGCCATTATTGTCATAAGAAAGGAGATATGAAGAAAGATTGATATGCATTAAAGAATGCTTAAGGTAACAGGAAGAATATTGATGGGCATGTTAATCAGTTACCTACACCATATAGTTTGACTATGAAGATTGAAGAAGTCAATGCTATTTTCGATGATGCTGATATGTTGGCACTTGACAACATTATGCCTACTCATGCTCTTATGGCTAGTTCTCTTTCCCACATGTGGTTGCTAGATTTTGGTTTGTCTTTGCATGTGACACCACATAGAGAATGGTTCTCTAATTATTAAGAAATTCTCTTGGTACCATGAGACTTGGTGACTCTTACCAGTGTGACGTTGTGGGGATTGGATATGTGGTTGTGTAGTTCATTGATGGTTCAAAATTTACTATGCATAATGTACAATATGTACCTCAATTATCATGTAGTTTGATGTCAATTGGTCAGCTTGATGACCTTGGTTCCAAGGACCTGGTGGTTTTTTATGATCAATCCTTTTACATATCAAAGGGCAATATGGTTATTGAAAAATGAAGCAAAGTTAGATGAGTTTCTCCTTTATTTGTATCATAGAAAAAACACTTGTTAGCTATTAGTGAACAACCTATGTCTCATATTTGGCATCACCCTTTGGGCCATATATTTCATACTAAAATGGAAAAACTTTCTCATTCTGGATAGTTAATTGTATTATCTTTCTCGGATTTTTCATTTTGTGAGCATTGTCAACATGGAAACAAAACTAGGAATGTGCGTAAAATGCACAGTGACTCTTCAATTCAGCCTTTAGATCTCGCTCATACAGGTGTATGGTCCTATGCCTACAAGGTCATTAGGTGGTTCTCTTTACTTCATCACTTTCATAGATGATGCTACTAGAAATGTCTCGTTATATGCTGTCAAGTTGAAGGATGAGGTATTCCCTACTATCAAGAAATGGATTGCTTTTGTTAAGATTGAAAAAGGAACTAAGGCCATAGTTTTACATTTAGATAATGGGGGAGAGTATATGTCACATGAATTTAGCCTTTTTTTATCAACCTAGAGGAATTCCTAGAGAGTTTATAGCTCCTTATACCCTAATACACAATGGTGTACCTGAAAGGATGAATGAAACTATTCAAGATAGAGTAGTTTCTATGATGCATCATGGAAAAGTTAGATATGGTCAAAGCTAATCTATCACCATGGTTTTGAGCACAAAAATTCTTGTTGTAGCAATATCTAACAGAGAAAGATGGTGAATTAGAAGCTCTACATCAAGGAATAGCTGAAAAGAATAAAGCCCAAGCCAAAGTAGTCTCAGTGTTTGAAGAGTAAACATAGAAAGGTGTTGGGATCATATATTTAACAAGCCACCCTTCTTAGAGTATGCTTCTATATGAGAATGCAAAAAGTGGTTGGGTAATTTTTCTTTATCATATACAATTTCTGTAAAGCGTGAAATACATCATGTATCTTATAGAAATCCATATGCTTTGGTTACCATCTACAATCTTCACTTTAACATGCTGGACATACTCATATCATCATGCTCCATGTATACTTGAGTTTGCTTAAAATCTTGGAATGCTACATGAATTTTCTCAACATCATTAATGAATATACTCCATATCAGTTTTTGTGGGAACCTAGAATATGCATAAATAAGAAAATAATTCCACCAAACATAAACATCATTAGTAGATGAATGAATGATCCAATCACAAAACTCCATATCATAACATTGAGATATATTCACATACAGAAAAAGAACATGGATTAATATGCATCATATCCATCCCATATGCATCTACCCAATCCAAAATCAAATAAAGAGTGGCACATTTCAGAGCTATCTTTTGTGTCATATGCTTTGGAAACCTACTCATACTTTCCTTATGAGGTAATTTTCCTTCATAAGTGAAATGAAATGCAAAACAAAAAAAGAATTGGGTGGCTAGGATGTTCCATGAATGAAAAATAATGTTTTCCACAATCCTCAATCACTTTTGCAACATGTGTGCTAACATAAATAATGCTTTTCACCTCATTCCCTTTATTGCTATGCATCAGAAAGGTGGAAATAATATTATTATCTTTATCTTCTTCATCATAACACCCCTTATATGTATCAAACATGGGTGTAATAGCATCATAAAATATGAAAACATGCTTCTATGTGGCTATCGTGAAAGTATGTAAATGTGCATTATCAATGCATTCCTTTGCATTCAACTCATCATCATCATAATAAAAATCAAAGATACATAAAGAATCATGCTCTGCATCATGCAATATGGAAATTTCATCATTATCTTAAATATCAAAGATTGGTGGAGCATCAAGATTACATAAAATACCATTTGTTATTCTCTTTCACTAAAGATTGTTAAAGTGTAAGCAAGTGTATCTCCTTTTCCATCTTCAACATGTAATGAATCAATGTATGAATGTGGTTCTCTTTTTCTTCACAATAAGCATCACAATGTGAAGCAAGATTTTTATGTATCTCATCATCATGCATCATATTAGTTGTTGTAGAGAATTCATTTCTATGCATATCATGTGTACATTCTTCATTATGGTCAGAACCATGATCATCCAAATTCATCTCATTTTCATGCATATCATAATCAATCAATAACATAATATGAGTATGATCATCAATTCCTTTATTTCTTCCTTTAGTGCATATGCATGTACTAATGTATGTGCATCTTTTCCATTCTTTTGGGATTTGAGGGGCTGATGCATACATAAATCATTTTTTCCATTCTTGCTAAAAAAAACTCTAAATTCTAATTATAACTCATCGTTTAGAATATAGATAGTGTGATTTATTCTTTCTTGCAATTCCCCATAACTCTCAATACATCTATCGAACAACCCTGGTGGCATGCATGTATAATCCCATAATGATGATTCACTTCATATTCTTCCCTTTTCTTTGCAAAGCCCTCTTGCATATGCAGACTGCATACCCAAAGTGTTCTTCCATTTTTGCAAACAACAAGAATTTCTTCCCAAAGTGTAGCCCATGCAACAAATGCTTCAAATGCATTTTAGCACACAAATGATTACATCAACCGAAACATGAATTATTTGGATCCCAAAAGCATGCATCAATTAAATGATCTTCACTATGGCACAAAAGGTAATCTTGCACAAATCTATGATCATGCATATTTCAATTATGTGTCTTGTCCATGTAGCAACTTACTTCATGCATGTAAAACATGCTTAGAGGAAAAGAATTCTACAATCCCTTGATTATGCTCATGGATATGCATAATGAGTGAAGATAGATTTAATAGAGTGATGAGTTTTCATTATTTTTCATATGCCTATAACTGATCCAACTCCATAGCACTCTTGCTCAATCTCTATCTCTTTCTGATTAACAATTACTTCTCATGCCATGCTCATGAATAAAGATTAGTTGGGTAGCATGTTGGAACAACTACCATGTAGAAAAAACAAGTAGATCAATCAATAGGGCAATGGAGAATAATACCATCCACAGAAATTGCTGCACATAAACATGTACAAAAATGTTGCAGCTCAAATTCGTGTTCTTCCCAAATCAAGCCTACCTCCCTCCACGTTTCTTAGTGATGAGCTTGTTCAAGTTCCCTTGTCAAGTTGGCAATAATGTGCCTAGTGGTTCTCCTTTTCCCTTTTCTATTCATTAGCTTGAATCCATCTAGAGGATAACATATCCAATCTTGTAGCTCTTTGGAAATCCCATAGTTGTGAAGTAATGCGATCGCCAAATTGTGGGAGTGGCTTTCCTCAATCAGGTAGTCTGGTGAGAAGTTCGAGTCTGAAAAGGATCAACATCTTCTTCATAAAAAATAGTAGCTTTAGACGTGCTTGTCACCAAGGCTTCATGATGCAAAGTTCCCCTATCCTTTGACATGTTGCACTAGAGGAGAGAGAAGTAAGAAGATCATCATTGTTGCGGCTTTCATTCTTTGCATTACAATTTGTACTTCACGACCATGCTCTAAACATTGCTATGTAGAAGTGAAAGCCCGATTAATGGTCCATTGCATTTACAGCCCCAGGCACTGCGTGTATTTTCATCTCCATCATCCACATGCAATCACTTGTAGTTTGAAAGTGCCTCTATTGTGGCCTACAAGGATCAATTAATTGAGTGGTCCATCACACAGACATTGGTTGCAGTAGGATATGGAGCATCAATGAAATGAAGCACTCAAAAATAGGGGAAAATATGTCGGAGCTGTATGCAACCTTACAATATATGATGTAGAAGGGTACATTGGAACAATATGCATCAGATTTCTAATTCACCATGAGATAGTTCTCTACCAATGGATGTCCCTCCTACAACAAGTCTTTGGATGGACATCCGTTGGGAGGGAACCATCTCATGGTGGATAAAAAATCTGATACATACTGTTCCACCCTACCCTTTTGCATCATATACAGTAAGGTTGCATAGAGCTCTGACACATTTTTGGAAGTCCAAAAACTTTTCGAGAATACCTCTTTTAACTCCACATACATTGAAAAATGTTCTAGGGGTTCCTCAATAACATTTAACTACATCTCCAACAAGAGTGGCTAGAAATACCTGAGATTTGAGATCGTAATCCTATAGTCATCGATGATTGTAGACATATCGGTTCTTGAAGGTTTGCACATGCACATCCGGATCTTCATCTCGTCATCCATAAAAGTGATGGATGACCAGATGAAGATCCAGATGTGCATGTGCAAACCTTCAAGAATGACAAATAATGTTTTCCACAATCCTCAATAAATTTTGCAACATGTGTGCTAACATAAATAATGATTTTCATCTCATTCCCTTCATTGCTATGCATCACATTGCAATGAAGGGAATGAGGCCATCATCATATTGGTTAGGCCATCAACGTTTTAAAAAACTTTGTGATTTCCTTGTAAAGAGCACCTACCCACACGCATGATGTTAGGATCAACCCAAAAACATCAAATTGAGAAGATTTCTTTGAATATCTCACGATTCCATTGTGTGCCTTGATTGAGCAAATTCTTGATTTTTACAAATGCCTTGTTTACATCCAATCTATATGTCTCATTAGGGTTCAAAACTTCACAGCTATCCAATCATAAATTTTTGGAATTGTTTGATGGCTATGTGTTCTTTAACCAAACAACCGTCAAACATTTGGCTACCATGATGGGATGGGGTTCGCCTTGAGATGGAGTTTTGCTTGAATTGATGTCATTGTGGAGTGGTAAAGAATAAGTGAGAACTAATGAAAATCACAAGTACTTGGGCAAATTCAACAAGCATACTTTAGCAACATTATGTTCAAAGGATATCCGAGTGCTACTAAATTGAGTATCATGTTTTGCCCTTCAAAGGACAAGTGAAATTATGTGGTCATGTGGATAGCACATTTGTCTAGGCTTGAGAGGTTGAAGGTTTGAATCCTTGCAGCGTCTTCGAGCATACCTTGTTAGTGACCAAGTAACTTCCTTTGATACCAATAGTATGCAACAACATTTTCTACAGCCTAATGCCCAATTTGATGCCATTGGAGACACACACAATGAGGTTCGCTTCCATACTGCCTGACCATGCTCGAGCATATTCTGTTCTCATGATACCAATATTATGCGACAACATTTTCTACGGCCTGATGCCCAATTTGATGCCATTAGAGACACACACAATGAGGTTCGCTTCCATACTGCCTGACCATGCCTGAGCATATTCTCTTCTAACTTATGAGTCTCTGTCTAATTATCTTGAGACTCTTCTCTTCTTTATTCTACCAAATAGACATAATGCATCTAGTGATGCCATGTGGTATCTATACCACCTCACCCAAGAGGGTGTACATGCATAATATGACAAATGCATTCATTGATATTCATGCTTACAACCGACTATTACCAAAACTTAGCAATTACACTTGGCACTACTCAAATGGCTTACTTATTGTTGTAATATACATTGGTTATAGTGCTCTCTTTTCTTTAGGTGAATAAACTTGAATCAAATTTGATTTATTACCAATGAATCAAGATTCCATGTTGAACAAAACATGTTTTTCTGGGATTACACGTAAAAAGGAATTTCTCATTTGGGAATCCTGTATTAGAACAATCCATTGATCTCTCATCTATTAGACCAACCATCATTCCAGTGACTATTTCCACATTTAACACACTTCTCATATGCTACTCCTCTTCCCAAAACCCCTCTCATATTGTATCTGAGTACTAAACAAGCATAGGTAAATTTCAGTAATTTGTCTCGCACAACTAGTTCGACCTTTGTTTTGCCATTATCTATCCATCCCAATTCATGCATAACCCTAACCCATCACATTGGAAATCATAGAACAAATACATCGCTTGTTACAATCCATCATGTATTATAGAAGCTGTTATAATACAATCATAATCATTGAACTTTTTAGATCTGCTTCTTCTAGTTTAATTCTACTTGATAAAGAGGAATATGATACTCAAAATCTACTCTTGCGTTTGTGTTTAGTTGCCGTGTGATGCGGGCGTATGGAAATTTCAAAGGGAAACTATGGCGGATCTTCAATTGCAAAAGTTGAGTCTGTTGAAGCTAATTAATAGATGACCCGACATATATGTATTGCCTACGGGAATATGCGGTGGTACGAATAGTCGTCACCAAATCTATATATGTAGTGGATCTTATGAAAATGAAATGGCGAGGAGTTATGCGTTGCTATGTTTGCCACCTGTCTCATCCTCCTATCTACATCGTATCAAGGACTCGGACGACCTATGTGACCTCCACCACGAATGTGGGTGCTATTGAAATCTGAATTCCATGGCACATTCTTCCCTAACAGCACTGAAGGTATCTTATAGTTTTGTGATAATCCAACGTCATATATCTCTTGCTCTCCAAAGATTGCTACAGTGTGAGTGCACGATGCTGCAACCTCTGTGAATGATGAATTGGAAAAGCCAACATGTGCAGCTAAAAAGCTGGTGTCTATGCATGGAAAGCTGAGGGAAGTTCAATAACCTAGGGACATCCTTCATATTGCAAATGCACTTGAAATTTCAATGTCCAAAATGAATTGCACCATCGATGGCATCCCTATCTCCGATGGTGGCATCCGCTTCGATATTGGCTGAGCAAATAGAGCACGATAATAAAGAGGCGTAGAACAAAAGATGTTCACATCAACAAAATGTGAACCTACAGACTGTGGTATATCAAATTGCAAACAAATGCATCGGTCATATGAATCTGCCAACAATTGCGAATATGGGTAAATCTATGCAGGATCGTAGGGAACACGAAATGTTGATCCCCCCGACATTATCACGAAGCATGTAGAGAGCCTTTCCATTTAAGCTAGGACTACCTTCCTACGGACCATTTGATCTAGGAATAGTACTCATTTACATCGATGATGTTATTATCATCTGGAAATATGCAGACATAACCCAACTTACGAGCATAATTTTCAGAATTGCAAACTTATCAGATAATCAACTACTAAAAGCTGAAGAGAACTAATGCAAAGTCAATACCCACCTCCCATCTTATCTCTGTAGTTTAATTATCCATTTGCACAGGGAAAGGCTCTAGAGTCTGCACGCTTTGTGATCATGTCGAGGTGGTCAACATTTCGTGTTCGTTGTAATCTTGCATAGATTTACCCATATTCGCAATCATTTGGAAATTGATGTGCCCAGTGCATTTGTTTGCAATTTGATCTGACACAGTCTGTAGGTTTGCATTCTGTTGATGTGAACATCTTTTCTTCTCCATCTCTTTTTGCGCGAGCACTCTATTATTGTGCTCCACTTGCTTGGCCAATATCGAAGCGGTTATCACCATCGGAGATATGTAGAAAAAGCTTCTACAGAGAGACACAGGGAAGAAGACGATGGGCGGGAGAATGGAGATGACGTGTAGAGTTATTTCAAACGTTCTTATTCATTCATGTTAATTGGTTCATTATAATACAGATCATTCGACGTGCTTCTTCATAATGGGCGTGGCCTTTGGACACCTGTGCGCACGTATATAGCGCCATGGTAGATGAGTCATCCAAGTGATGTGGTCACACATTGTCCGCTCAACACTCCACCTATACTACATCACGGGAAAGTATTAGAAGAATCAAATAGTCCTAAATGTTTGGCACACAATCCAAACTGATCAGCTGCTAATCGTTTAGTGAAGAGATCAGGCCACATCAAATGTGTGGAAACATGTGTGACCTGAACTTGTATTTTCTCAACTAGTTCTGTGATAAAATGATACTTCAAGTCTATATGCTTAGTTGTTTCAGAATGCTTCAGATTAGTAGCAAGATGTATCCAAGATAAATTATGGCAGCTTTGTTTAAAGTAGTTCTTGCAACACAGACTGAATCCATAAGCCTTCTTTAGTAGTGGGAGCCAATGCCACAAATTCAGCTTCAGTAGAATAAAGGGCAACAGTCGATTGTTTCTTTGAAAACAACACAATAGCTCCTCCTGCCAAGTGAGATAGAGTCCAAAGAAAAACATGAGGGAATCGAGGTCAATAATTGTAAAGGCCCCACGAATGTCTTGTTTAACTTGGTAAATAGAAGAACGTTGGGTGCCTAAAACAACGATGTCATCCACATAAAGGGCGACAATAAGCAAATCAGGTAGACTATGTCATATATAGATACTAGTTCAGAAAATAAGCATGTAAAGCCTTGAGAAAGCATGAATTCATTAAATTTGTGGTAGCAAAGACGTGGAGAACGTTTTAATCCATGTAAGCACCGATAAAAGTGACACACATAAGTAGGATCTTCAGGTAATTTGTAGCCTTCACGTTGAATCATATAAATTTCCTTAGGCAGATCAACATGGAGGAAAGAAGTTTGAATATCCAAATGATCAATCTCCAGGTCATAGATTGCAGCTAAAGCAAACAGAACTCTAAGTGAGGTTAAACGAATGACCGAAGAGAAAGTATCGGTGTAGTCAAGACCAAGAATTTGTATGTATCCACGAATGACAAGGTGGGCTTTAAACTGGGCAACAGTGCCATCGAGGTGGAGTTTTTTTTTCTGAATAGCCAATGACATGTAATTGGTTTTCGGGATCAAGGTAAGAGGACCAAGGACCAAGTGTTATTGCATAACAGAGAATGATATTCAACATCCATTGCAGCTTTCCATGCATCAAAATTGGAACTCGATAGAGCCTCTTTAAACATGAGTGCCTCATGAAGCACTGAAGACCCTAAGTCCTCTAAGTGACAATAGTCAAATAAAGTCGATGCAGAGGTATCACATTCTAAGAAATTTGTGAAATACTCATAAAAATCACTAAGAGGTCGTGTATGAGTAGGATTATCCTCAGTAAGAGAGTCACTGGAAGGAACCATAGGTTGATCGCGTATACAAGAGGAACATACACCACGAGATCCCCAGGTGGGAATGTCTATATCAAACACGAAGGGACGAGGTTGTACAATTATGTCCATTGGACAAGGAACAATGGACCTAGGAGGAGGTACCTGAGGGTACAAAGGTCGAGGAGGAGGGAATGCAGGAGGATGCAAATTTATAGCCATAAGGGCTTCATGGTAGGAAAGGTCTTGTAAGGCTTCTAGGGGATGAGACACAATATCAGGGGAACACAAAGGTGGCTTATCAATGGGAGACATCAGTTTGCCAAGGAGGGCACCCTCATTGAACACAATGGTATGGCTGAAGAAAAAACCATAAGGTTCAAAGTGGTAAAGGCAATAGATTTTGACACCAAAAAGTTCCCCATATCTGAAAAAAAAGCACGTGTGCAATGATCGGAGAGTTTGTGTCGATGATAGGATGACACATAAGCATAGGAAGGACATCGAAAAACTCGTAAGCTCGTATAACCAGGAGTGTGCCCAGTCTAAGCTCGATAGGGAATACCTCGTATAGGGTTACAATATGTTTGGTTGATTAAATAACATGCAGTCCTAATTGTGTCCTCCCAAAAAGGATCACGTAGGGAGGCTATCCTAAGCATACAATGACTCATGTCAAGCAATGCACGGTTTCTTTGTTTAGCGAGACCATTTTGTTGGGGTGTGTCCGGAACCGTAAAACAATGTTGAATACCTTTTTGACGAAGAAATTCTTGGAAAATATGCGAAGTATATTCTCCATCATTATTAGTTTTTAATGCATGGACTGTGGAATTTTAGACATTTTCAGTCATAGAATAGAAGTGTTTAAAATTACAAAGGACAATAGCACTATCCTTATGCGTGAGAAAAGCCACGATCATGAAGCGCGTGTAGACATCTATGAAGCTAATAAAATAAGTGTGGCGAGAAAGGGAATGGGTAGGCATAGGACCACATAGATCTGAATGAATAGGAGTTAGTGGCTGGTAACTAGTGGTTGAACTAGAATACACACCAGCCACTAGCCCTAATTCATTTTGATCTATGTGGTCCTATGCCTACCGGCCCTCTTTCCGGTCACAAGTACTTTGTTATCTTCATAGATGACTACACACGGCTTATGATAGTGGCTTTTCTCATGCATAAGGATAGTGCTACTGTCCTCAGTAAATTTAAACACTTTTGTTCTATGGCTGAAAACCTACATAATTCCACCATCCATGCCTTATAGACTGATAATGGCAGGGAACATACTTCACATATTTTTTAAGAATTCCTCCATCAAAAGGGTATTCAAGATCATGTTACAGTTCCGGACACAACCCAACAAAATGGTATCGCTGAACGACGAAAGCATACATTGCTTGACATGACTCGTTACATGGTTAGGACAACCTCCCTACCTGATTCTTTTTGGGAGGAAGCCGTTATGAATACATGTTACTTAATAAACAGCACGTAGTGTAAGACTATACAAGGTATTCCCTATCGATCTTGGACTGGACACTCTCTTGATTATAAAAACTTACTAGTTTTTCGCTGTCCTCCTTATGCCTATGTGTCATTTTCTCATCGAGACAAACTCTCCGATCATTGCACCTGTGCCTTCTTTGTTGGGTATGGGCAACCTTTTGGTGTCAAAAGCTATCACCTTTACCACCTTGAATCTCGTCGTTGTTTCTTCAGCCATATTGTTGTGTTTGATGAGGGTGCCTTGCTTAGCAAACCGATGTCTCCCACTGATGAGATACTTGTGAGTTCTCCTAATATTGCGTCTCATCCCCTTGAGCGCTTACAAGTTAAAGTACCATTAAGCCTTTCATACCACGAAGCAATTGTGGCTGTAAGTTTGCATCCTCCTATATCCCCTCCTCCTCAACCTTTTTCCCCTCAGATACCTCCTACTCCCACGTCCATTGCTCCCCATCCAATGGTCTCAATTGCACAACCTCGTCCCTTGGTGTTGTATACAAATATTCCTACCTAGGGTCTCATGGTGCTCCTTCCTCCTATCTACCTCATCCCACTATGGTTCCTTCGAGTGACTCTCTTAATGAATACAATCCTACGCGTACATGACTGCTCAGTGATTTTTATGAACATTTAATGAATTTCTTAGATTGTGATCCCTTTGCATCCACTTTCTTTGATCGTTGTCACTTAGAGGACTCTTCACTGCTTCATGACCAACTCACGGTTAAAGAGGCTCTACCGAGCTCTGATTCTGATGCATGGAAAGGTGCAATGGATGTTGAATATCATTCCCTATTACACAATAAAACTTGGTCCTTGGTCCCTTTACCTCCATCTAGAAAACCAATCACATGCTGTTGGATGTTTAGAAAAAATACTCCATCCCAATGGCATGGTTGCCTAGTTTAAAGCCTGCATTGTCGTTTGTGGAGGTACAGAAATTCTTGGTCTTGATTATAGTCATACTTTCTCTCTGATCATTCGTTTAACCTCACTTAGAATTCGGTTCACCTTAGCTGTAGTCGATGACCTTGAGATTGACCATTTGAATATTCAATCTGCTTTCCTCCATGGTGATTGGCCTGAGAAAATCTATATGACTCAACTTGAAGGCTATGAATCACTTGAACATCCTACTTATGTGTGATGCCTTCATCATCCTTTATATGACTTAAAACAATCTTTACGCCTTTGCTATGACAAATTTAATGAGTTTATGCTTTCTCAAAGGCTATACCCGCTTAGTTTCTGAACCTTATATATATATATATATATATATATATATATATATATATATATATATATATATATATATATATATATATATATATATATATATATATATATATATATATAAGGTTCAGAAACTATATTTATACACAAAACATAGTCTACCCAATTTGTTTATTGTCCTCCTTTATATGGATGAAATCACTGTTTTCGGCACCCAACACTGTGTTATTGACCGAGCTAAAGATGAGATTCGTGGGTTCTTTACTATCACTAACCTAGGTCACCTCACATTCTTCCCGAGTCTTCATGTCACTCCAGATCACTTTTTAGGCACATTATGTATTCATCAAACTCGATATGCATCTAATTTAATTCACTCCTTTGGCTATGATGATCTCAAACCCATCACTACGCCATTGTCATTGAAGGTAAAACACACTATGTATGACCCACCTCCTGCTGCTCCTCCTTCCACTACACTTCTCTCCATGCTACAATTTTTTCATCCATTAATTGGTAAATTTTGTTATTTGGTTTCATGCATCCATTTTGATTTGTGTTTTCCCATCAATTATTTGTCACGCTATATGCATAATCTCTCACTATCTCATTGGCATTCCTTGAAATGTTGCATTCATTATCTACAAGGAACAAAATCCTTTGCCATTTTGTATCACTGACCTCAATCGAATATGTCCCTCAAATATATGGGTAGTCAAATTCTCATTGGGAGGAGGGGGGATGGATTCACAATGATCTATTGCTCGTTTTGCATTTACTTTCACAGGAGGAGCTATTGCATGGTTTTCCAAAAAACAATGAGCTGTTGCACTTTCTTTTGTTGAAGTTGAATTTGTGGCACTTGCTCTCACTGCTAAAGAGGGCTTATGGATTCAGTCTATGTTGCAAGAGCTACTTGAAACGAAGCTGTCACCATTGAAGACCTTTGTGATAATTTATCTTGCATACATCTTTCTAGTAACTTGAAGCATTCTAAAAAGCTAAGCATATCGGCTTGAAGTATCATTTTATTAGAGAACTAGTTGAGAAAAATCAAGTTCAGCTCTCACATGCCCACACATTTGATGTGGGTTGATTTGTTAACTAAACCATTAGCAACTAATAAGTTTGGATTGTGTGCAAAGCATTTAGGACTATTTGATTCTTCCAATACTTCCTTGTGATGTACTTAAGGGGGAGTTTTGAGCAGAGAATCTATAACCACATCACTTGGATGACTCATCTACCACATGGCTATATACATGCCACATATGTGTCCAAGGGCCGTGTCGATAATGGAGAAGCGCATCACACCGATTATATTATAATGAATCAATTAACATCAATGAATCAAAATGTTTAAAATAACTCCTAGGCTTCATCTCTATTGTCCTACCCATTGTCTTCTTCCCCGAGTCTTTGTGCAGAAGCTTTTTCTACACCTAGTTCATGGAACTGCCCTCGACTTTCCATGCATAGATGCATACTTTTCAGCCACACATGTTGTCCTTGCCAAGTCATCATTCACAGAGGCTGTAGTGTCATGCACTTGCATTGTAGTAATCTTTCAAAACCGAGAGATATATGATGATGGATTTGTGAAGAGATGGATTTGTAGTTGATGAAGATGAAGTGATGTTGCAAAAACTTTGCACTACACCAGCCAAATGGACTATAGAGATATGTGGTGGGCCCTTTTAGTTTTCCAAAGGATGTATTAGACACCCTATATACCTTGGAAGATCACTCTTAAAAATTTGAATCAAAACAGATAATTTGGAGTAGATTCAAGAGCCAAAAGCTTGCTATTTATGTTCATACACCTGTCCAAAGTTTTGAATAATTCTCTAGTTATAGCAACAATTAACTTGATTCCTTTTGGGGAACTCTTATAAACTTAGTAAGCTAACAATCATGAGTGATTTGATTAAGAAAGATGAACTACACAAAGAGAAACAGACTTAGAAATTCAAAGGATGACCCCAATTTTCTAGGGCTACAAGAGTACTCAGACCCGTGCTCAGTAAAATGCCTAAGATTTAGCTCTGACAAAATGAATGTCTGAGAGAGTGCTGCCAAAGAAGAAGAAAACCAAGTGACATAGTTGACTTCAAATGATCATAGTTGAATATTGAAACATCCAATTGTAATGTAAATTGGTGAGCATATAGTAGACTTAGAGAGATAACGTTACCAAGTTAAATCACTGAAAAGGATTCACCAAGCTCAGAGAAATCATCTTTGCAATCTAACTGAGAAAACTGAGAGCTATGGCTGAACAGTACACTTCACAAGAAAATGATCATGAGATTGAAAGTATATTGATTGTAAAATACAATGGAATTACTGATACGTATGTGTGCTTTGAAACCACACCTGGATATGGCATAAAGCTCACATCTTGGAGGTCTTCTCTAAACCACGTCTAAAACTGCCATGTATTTATAGTTGATCTTGGGAGCCTAACTTCTCTCAATCACTTTTCAATATATTAGTGATTGATTTGATTCTCCAACTACCATCAATCATGAATTCCTGGCTTCTCTTTCGTCTTTTGATCAAGTGGACTCAACCACTTAAGATTCTTTCGCTTTTACATTAAGTAAAACTTCAAAAAGTTACAAGAGGTAGTTCACAAGTGAACTTTACATTGTCTTCATTTCAAAGCTTCTTCTATGACTTTGTGGGGCTCAATCCAATACTTAGCTTTGTCATAGACTTGTCCAATAGCTCCCCCTCAAGCCAAGTATGTTTGAGGTCTTCAATCCTCCAAGATTACTTGCAAACCTATCATAGCCTTGAATTTGTAAAGTTTTGTACCATCCAATGCTTTGGTTAGAATATCTACACATTGTTGATGAGTGGACACATATGATATTTGAATCTCCTTGCTCACAATCTTCTCTCTTACATAGTGATAATGAACTTCAATATGTTTAGTCCGTGCATGAAAAATTGCATTAGCAGCTAAGTGAATAGAGCTCATATTTTCACCAAAATATTTGGAGTTCCAATCTCCAAACCAAGATCTATGAATAGTGTCTTCATCCACATAGCTTCTTGAGTAGCTAAGGAAAGACCTCTGTATTGAGCTTCAGTAGGAGAGAGAGCAACTATGGGTTGCTTCTTGGATGATCATGAAACAAGTTTTGAACTTGCAAATGTAAGATACCTTGAGGTGCTCCTTTTGTCTTCCTTGGAGCCAGCCCAATGTGCATTATAGAACAATTTTAAACTGAGTGGGTCATAAAGCAGTGAAGACCCTAAGTCCTCTAAGTGACAACAATCAAATAAAGTCGATGCAGAGGTATCACATTCTAAGCAGTTCGTTAAATGCTCATAAAAATCACTAAGAGGTCGTGTACGAGTAGGATTATTCTCATTAAGAGAGTCACTTAAAGGAACCATAGGTCGATCGCGTATAAAGAGAGGAACGTGAATCACGAGACCCCTAGGTGGGAATAACTATATCAAACACGAAGGCACGAGGTTATACAATTATGTCCATTGGATAGGGAACAATGGACCTAGGAGTAGGAGGTACCTGAGGGGACAAAGGTCAAGGAAGACTTGGGATGCAGGAGGATGCAAATTTATAGCCATAAGGGCTTCATGGTAGGAAAGGTCTTGTAAGGGTTCTAGGGAATGAGACACAATATCAGGGAAACACAAAGGTGGCTTATTAATGGGAGACATCAGTTTGCCAAGAAGGGCACCCTCATCGAACACAATGGTATGGATGAAGAAAAAAACCATAAGGTTGAAAGTGGTAAAGGCAATCGATTTTGACACCAAAAAGTTCCCCATATCCGAAAAAAAAGCACGTGTGCAATGATCGGAGAGTTTGTGTCAATGACAGGATGACACATACGCATACGAAGGACATCCAAAAACTCGTAAGTTCTTATAACCAGGACTGTGTCAAGTCTAAGCTCGATAGGGAATACCTCGTATATGCTTACAATATGTTTGGTTGATCAAATAACATGTAGTCATAATTGTGTCCTCCCAAAAAGGATTAGGTAGGGAGGCTATCCTAAGCATACAATGACTCATGTCAAGCAAGGCACGGTTTCTTTGTTTAGCGAGATCATTTTGTTGGGGTGTGTCCGGAACCGTAAAACAATATTGAATACCTTTTTGACGAAGAAATTATTGGAAAATATGCGAAGTATATTCTCCATCATTATTGGTTTTCAAGGCATGGATTGTGGAATTATAGAGGTTTTCAGTCATAGAATAGAAGTGTTTAAATTTATAAAGGACAATAGCACTATCCTTATGCGTGAGAAAAGCCATGATCATGAAGCGTGTGTAGACATCTATGAAGCTAATAAAATAATTGTGGCGAGAAAGGGAAACGGTAGGCATAGGACCACATAGATCTGAATGAATAGGAGTTAGTGGCTGGTAACTAGTGGTCGAACTAGAATACACACCACCCACTAGCCCTAATTCATTTTGATCTATGTGGTCCTATGCCTACCGGCTCCCTTTCCGGTCACAAGTATTTTGTTATCTTCATAGATGACTACACACGGTTTATGATAGCGGCTTTTCTCATGCATAAGGATAGTGCTATTGTCCTCAGTAAATTTAAACACTTTTGGTCTATGGCTGAAAACCTACATAATTCCACCATTCATGCCTTATAGACTGATAATGGCAGGGAACATACTTCACATATTTTTTAAGAATTCCTTCATCAAAGGGGTATTCAACATCATTTTACAGTTCCGGACACAATCCAACGAAATGGTATCGCTGAACGACGAAAGCGTACATTGCTTGACATGACTCGTTACAATGTTAGGACAACCTCCCTACCTGATTCTTTTTGGGAGGAAGCCGTTATGAATACATGTTACTTAATAAACCGCACGTAGTGTAAGACTTGGACTGGACAGTCTCTTGATTATAAAAACTTACTAGTTTTTCGCTGTCCTCCTTATGCCTATGTGTCATTTTCTCATCGACACAAACTCTCCGATCATTGCACCCGTGCTTTCTTTGTTACGTATGGGCAACCTTTTGGTGTCAAATGCTATCACCTTTACCACCTTGAATCTCGTCGTTGTTTCTTCAGCCATATTGTTGTGTTTGATGAGGGTGCCTTGCTTAGCAAACCGATGTCTTCCACTGATGAGATCCTTGTGAGCTCTCCTAATATTGTGTCTTATCCCCTTGAGTGCTTAGAAGTTAAAGTACCATTAGGCCTTTCATACCACGAAGCAATTGTGGCTGTAAGTTTGCATCCTCCTGGATCCCCTCCTCCTCAACCTTTTTGCCCTCAGATACGTCCTACTCTCGCGTCCATTGTTCCCCGTCCAATGGACTGAATTGCACAACCTCGTCCCTTAGTGTTTGATACAAATATTCCTACCTAGGAGTCTCATGGTGCTCCTTCCTCCTATCTACCTCGTCCCACTATGGATCCTTCGAGTGACTCTCTTAATGAATAAAATCCTATGCGTACACGACTGATCAGTGATTTTTATGAACATTTAATGAACTTCTTAGATTGTGATCCCTTTGCATCCACTTTCTTTCATCGTTGTCACTCAGAGGACTCTTCACTGCTTCATGACCAACTCACGATTAAAGGGGTCCTATCGAGCTCTAATTCTGATGCATCGAAAGGTGTAATGGATGTTGAATATCCTTCCCTATTACACTATAAAACTTGGTCCTTGGTCCCTTTACCTCCATCTAGAAAACCAATCACATGTTGTTGGTTGTTCAGAAAAAAAACTCCATCCCAATGGCATCGTTGCCTGGTTTAAAGCCTGCATTGTCGCTTGTAGATATACACAAATTCTTGGACTTGATTACACTCATAATTTCTCTCCAATCATTCATTTAACCTCACTTAGAATTCGGTTCACCTTAGCTGCAGTCCATGACCTTGAGATTGACCATTTAAATATTCAAACTGCTTTCCTCCATGGTGATTGGCCTGAGAAAATCTATATGACTCAACCTGAAGGCTATGAATCACTTGAGCATCCTACTTATGTGTGCTTCCTTCATCATCATTTATATGGCTTAAAACAATCTCCACGCCTTTGGTATGACAAATTTAATGAGTTTACGCTTTCTCAAAGATTATACCCGCTTAGTTTCTAAACCATATATATATATATATATATATATATATAGATTAGGTTCAGAAACTATATATATACACACAACATAGTCTACTTAATTTGTTTATTGTCGTCCTTTATATGGATGACATCACTGTTTTAGGCACCCAACACTGTGATATTGACCGTGCTAAATATGAGATTCATGGGGCCTTTACTATCACTAACCTAGGTCACCTCATATTCTTCCTGGGTCTTCATGTCACTCAAGATCATTCTTTAGGCACATTATGTATTCATCAAACTCGATATGCATCTAATTTAATTCACTCCTTTGGCTATGATGATCTCAAACCAATCACTACGCCATTGTCATTGACGATAAAACACACTATGTATGACCCACCTACTATTGCTCCTCCTTCCACTACACTTCTCTCCATGCTATATTTTTTTCATCCATTAATTGGTAAATTTTGTTACTTGATTTCATGCACCCATTTTGATTTGTGTTTTCCCATCAATTATTTGTCATGTTAAATGCATAATCCCTCACTATCTCATTGGCATTCCTTAAAATGTTGCATTCATTATGTGCAAGGCACAAAATCCTTTTCCATTTTGTCTCATCGCCCTCAATAGAATATTTCCCTCAAATATGTGGGCTAGTCAAATTCTCATTGGGAGGAGGAGGGATGGATTCACAATGATCTATTGCTCGTTTTGCGTTTACTTTGGCAGGAGGAGCTATTGCATGGTTTTACAAAAAACAATGAGCTGTTGCACTTTTCTTTGTTGAAGCTGTCAACAACTCAACAACTGATAAGTTTGGATTGTGTGCAAAGCATTAAGGACTATTTGATCCTTCCAATACTTCCCCGTGATGTACTTAAGGGGGAGTGTTGAGAAGAGAATTTATAACCACATTATTTGGATGACTCATCTACCACATGGCTATATACATGCCACATATGTGTCCAAAGACCGTATCCATAATGGAGAAGCGCGTCGCATAGATTATATTACAAAGAATCAATTAACATCAATGAAACAAAATGTTTGGAATAACTCCTAGGTTTCATCTCTATTCTCCTACCCATTGTCTTCTTCGACGCATCTCTGTGCAGAAGCTTTTTCTACACCTGGTTCATTGAACTGCCCTCGGCTTTCCATGCATAGATGCCGACTTTTCAGCCACACATGTTATCTTTGCCAATTCATCATTCACAGAGGTTGTAGTGTCATCACTCGCATTGTAGTAATCTTTCAAAAGCAAGAGATATATGATGATGGATTTGTGAAGAGATAGATTTGTAGTTGATGAAGATGAAGTCGTGGTGCAAAAACTTTGCACTACACTAGCCAAATGGACTCCAGAGATATGTGGTGGGCCCTTTTAGTTTGCCAAAGGATGTATTAGACACCCTATGTACCTTGGAAGATCACTCTTAAAAAGTTGAATCAAAACAAATAATTTGGAGTAGATTCAAGAGCCAAAAACTTGCTATTTATGTTCATACACCTGTCCAAAGTTTTAAATAATTCTCTAGTTACATCAGCAATCAACTTAATTCCTTTTGGGGAACTCTTATAAATTATGAAAGTAGCAATCATGAGTGATTTGATCAAGAAAGATGAACTACACAAAGAGAAACAAGCTTAGCAAGTCAAAGGATGATCCCGATTTTCCCCGACTGCAACAGTACTCAGACCCATGATTAGTAGCCTCTCCGTCTTTGATTCTTGGAATTCCAAAAGCAATTGTGAGTTGTATGATTAGTTAATCCACAAAAAGAGCATGAATTAGAGCCTTGGGCTCTCCCCTGCCTTGTCTTCCTCCTCTGCCTCTACCTCTACCATGTCTTCCTCTACTTGCATAGTAACTTGATGTGTACCTGCTTCATCATCGACTTCTTTTGTTTTCTTTGGACTTGCTTTTATCAGTATACAAAGCTGAAGATTGATTACCTTTGGAGCTTTCTCCATTCTTGATAAGCTTGGCCTCTTGAGTAAGTAGTTGTCCTATGACTGTATTGATATCTGGTACATGCATATCCATGTATAGATCGATAGCTATGGTGAATGCTTCCCACTTGTCATCTCCCTTCAAGCCATTGATGACCTACCTTACAATTTTCTCTTCATCGATTACCTCTCCAATGCTTCCCAACTGATCGACTATGTCCTTGAGCTTTGTGACAAAATCAGTCACATTTTGTTTGGGATCTTTCTTGAGAGTTGTGAAGTCTAGCCATAGTTGATGCTTCTTGGCCTTTGTGCTTGAAGAGAAGAAGGCTTCAAGTGCATTCCACACCTCCTGAGATGTTTTACAACTTCTAATGTGAGGCAAGAAAAAATATGAGATAGAGTTGAGGAGGTAAGACCTTGCAAGTGCATCCTTGGAGCACCATGTGCTCAATCTTTCTTGCTCTTCTTGTGTTGGTTGACTTTTGTTCCTGAAACTTAGCATAACTTCCTCTCTAGCTATATAACCATATAAATTCCTTCCTTGAAGATAAACTTCCATCCTTAATGACCAAGCTGAGTAGTTATCTCTATCCAATTTGTCAATTGATGATGGAAATCCATGTGCCATGTTGTCCAACCTTGCTCTAATACCACTGTGAAGAGATGGATTTATAGTTGATGAAGATAAAGTGGTGCTGCAAAAACTTTGAACTACACCAGCCAAATGGACTCTTGAGATATATGGTGGGCCCTTTTAGCTTTCCAGAGGATGTATTAGACACCCTATCTACCTTCAAAGATCACTGTTAAAAATTTGAATCAAAACAGATAAGTTGGAGTACATTCAAGAGCCAAAAACTTGCTATTTATGTTCATACACCTGTCCAAAGTTTTGAATAGTTCTCTGGCTACAACAGTAATTAACTTAATTCCTTTTGGAGAACTCTTATAAACTTAGTAAGCGAACGATCATGAGTGATTTGATAAAAAAAGATAAACTACACAAAGAGAAAAAAACTTAGCAAGTCAAAGGATCAGTAAAATACAAATATCTAAAGATTTGAACATCAAATAATTACGAAATTTTGTAGGCATATACTAGAAAATATGTTAAATCTAACAAACTTAAAACCAAAGAAAATGATGAAGTACACAAGGAGAAATAGCTTTGACAAAATGCCTATTTTGAGAGAGTGCTGCCAGAGAAGAAGAAAACCAAGTGACATAGTTGACCTCAAATGATCATAGCTGAAGATTGAAACATCCAGTTGTAATGAGAATTGGTGAGCATACAATAGACTTAGGGAGATAACTTTATCAAGTTAAATCACTGGAAATGATTCATCATAAATCATCTCTGCAATCTGATTGAGAAAATTGAGAGATATGGAAGTGAACAATACACTTCACAAGCACATGAAGATATGAACTCAAATGATCATGAAAATGAAAGTATATTGATTGTAGAGTACAATAGACTTACTGATAAATATGTGTGCCTTGAATCAACACCTTGATATGGCATAAAGCTCAGCTCTTAGAGGTCTTCTCTAAACCACGACTAAGATTTCCATGTATTTATAGTTGATCTTGGGAGCCTAACTTCCCTTGATCACTCTTCAATCTATTAGTGATTGATTTGATTCTCCAACTACCATCAATCACAAATTCGTGGCTTCTCTTTCCTCTTTTGATCAAGATCTTGCAAGTGCATCCTTGGAGCACCATGTGCTCAATCTTTCTTGCTCTTCTTGTGTTGGTTGACTTTTGTTCCTAAAACTTGGCATAACTTCATCTCTAGCTATATAACCATATAAATTCCTTCCTTGAAGATAAGATTCCATCCTTAATTAACAAGCTGAGTAGTTATCTCTATCCAATTTGTCAATTGATGAAGGAAACCCATGTGCCATGTTATCCAACCTTGCTATGATACCACTGTGAAGAGATGGATTTGTGGTTGATTAAGATGAAGTGGTGCTGCAAAAATTGCCAACTTTGTGAAGCTATATCTGTGTACATAGGTAGAGAGTGTTGCAAATAGGTAGCTTGTTTTGCAGAGGGTGGTTCTCCCATTTGGAATATCCATTTGGGATGATTTAAAGCTTGTTGGGTAGCTCTTATAGAACTCTAATTCTGCAAAAATTCATTTTAATTGTTTGTAGAGGTGTAGAGAAAAGTTCAAAACAGTGAACATATGTCACTGCTTGTGGAACTAGTGGAGGGCAGCCATCTTCCATTTTTGCATTGGGGTATTAGAATCATCCCCCATCATCCTTCATGAGAAAAACCCAATGCTAGTGAATCTCAATCATGACCAAGAAACATAGATCCAATGGTTGAACTTTCATTGTTATCTTCTTTGTTAGAGGTGATCCTCCTTGCTCATTATGTCTCCCTTTGGATTACCTTTCTTGCATGTGGAAGGCTTCTCTAGGATTTCCTCTTTAGTCAAGTGATGATTCATGTCACTCAGGTAGTCTAGAGGACTGATCTCCTTTCCTACATTACACAAGATATTAGTTTCAAGGACTGAGTGAGAGGGACTTGACCCATCACTACCTTTGGGGCTTCCTCTCCTTCTACATTTCACTTCTGTGAAGGCCTCATAACTATGTCCCTTGAATTGCATTTCTTTGACCTTTTTGATTGTGAAGAATGTTCTTAACATTTTCCTTATATTGTTTTGACCTCAAAGTTTTCTATCTCAGAGGACAATTTTTGATTTGCGGCCTTCCACTCTGTAATGAAAGCAAGCATTGGGAAAATTTCTGTAAACTCATTCCTATTCAAGAGGGATTCCTTCACTGATGTCTATGTTGATTTTGGAGGGAAGCACTAGATTAAGATATGCTTCAAGGTGGATCTATGGGTGCCCCTTTGCATTGAAAGATTACACCATGATCTCATAGATGAAACCACTAACACCTTCCATAGAGGCCATCAAACAACCAATAGGCATAAGGATTTGGTGTGCGAGCCATTGGATATGATGAGCATGCCAATAAATTTGACCCGAAAAGTGGAGAACATTGTCTGAAAATTTTGGTGGCAGAGCTGCCAAGATGGTTGGAACCTTGTTGGGGTCAGCTTGGATGCCTTGATGAGAAATGGTGTGATCGTGTAGCTTAGTGCAAGTCACCACAAAAATAGATATAACTAGATTCATATATAAAGCATAGGTACCTATAGAAAAAATAGAAACAAAAACATAAGGATCAAACGATTGTTTAGTTAATTTTTGTCATGCATCATATTGGGTTTCAAAGGTACTATCATAAACGAGTATGAAATCCCCACACTCTATCAATTGTCTCTTATCAAAATAAATCTTATTCTTTAAACGTGATTCTTTTAGTTTTTTAATGGCTTTTTTTATATTTTTCATTCCTTTGTTCTGATTGTTTAATTCTTAAATTCAATAAATATTCTCATGAAAAATTGTCTTCCCAATCCAAGTTCATCTAGTTTATTGTTTGAGTGTGTATAGGAAAATTGGCTTTTGACAATACATGAGTTTAGTCGGCATAAAGCCAGTTGTTCTCGTGTACGTCATCTTGTCGACCCATAAACCAAATGGTAGATATCTTGGACATTGCCCCATATATCTGTGGAATGCTTTCAATATCACCTTCACTATGGAAGGATGATATCAAACCTCGCCATAGGAGATGTATGCTAATTGTTCATAGGTGCTTGATAAGCCTAATTGGCTTCTTTTTCGTAACTAATGATATGCAATAGAGTTAGTGATTCACTATGCCGGTTTCCATGTTAATACTTGTAGTTTTATGAAATTTTGACATTATTCATATGCTCATTTTGTAGAGGAGAGTCAGGCAAAAGTTTTCTAGATTTTCTAGTTTTGCCAACTATATAGTGGTCAATTTAGTCCTTCATACACTTATTGATGTGAGCACATTTACTCTCACATAATCCTTTTGGTTGGTCATTGTTGTTCATTAATCCTTTTTTCTAGGGAGACTATTGATGTTTTTTGAGAATCTGATACTTGGTCATTCTTTCTTGAGTCTTAATGGTGCTTGTACCATTCCAGCTTCATTTTCATTCTAGTCAGTTCTCTATCATCATGACATCAGAAATCTCAGGCACATCTGGTGGATTTGGATCTAGTGCAAGAGCTCCCAAGAGGAGCTATAACTTGCAAGGTAAAGACCATATTGAGATCCAAAAATTTGATGGTGCAAACCTTTCTTTATGCAAGAATCAAATAGAATGTTCTAGAAGGGATAGTGAAGTTCATGAAAAACTGATTGATGAATTGAATGAAGTTCTTATAGAAAATAGCACTTTGAAAGTAATTATTGAAGAAAAGTCAAAGATTATAGCCAGACTTTAAGAAAAAGTGGAAAAAATAAGATCATGAACATGAGATGTAGTGAGAGTGAAGGTGAGAAGCATAGAGATGCACACACACATACACACACACAAGGAAGAGACAAGCAAGACACAATGGAAGGTTGGAAAATAGACTCTATTGCTCAAGATCACTCTTACAAGCACAAAATAGCTTTAAGCTCTTCTCTACTCATACAAGCTAACCTCAAAAATGAGCTCTCTAGCTCTATTAATAGTTTCTAGACTAGTTTTGCCTAGTTTCACATCTAGTATCCAACATAGTTAAAAAATACCTTCTACGCACTATTTGGAGGTCTAAACAAGATCTAAAAGTAGCCAAAATTGGTATGCTTCTTCTCCCTAAGATCCTCAAGCTCAAGGAAACCTCGCTTGCACAAAATGGAGCTTATAAATATAAAAGTGGGTGTTTCTATGATCATATGGTACAAGAGTAATGAAAATCACTGTTGGGAGTTCAATACATATTTCTTGGAGAAAAGATGACTGACTCGCTTCCCACGACTTCTTCATAGTCTGCCTTCAGATGCTTCCTCATTGTTTGTACCTTTGGCTACTTCCAAAACCCCCCTCCCTCTCGCTTCTATCATCCTTGATAGAACCTTGTTGCAGGGTCTACAAGACACAAGATCACTTGTCCACTACACATGAAACCGTGATTTCGAGTACCCTGCATGTCATTTTAAGCACAAAAAGAACCTGTAATACACATGCCATGCTTTTAGAGAGTGAAGACCTGAGGACTCTGTGCACATCTAAATTGAAGAAAGGAATGTTTCACTCGCAAAAGGCTACGTACAAGGAAGTTCTCTATATTCATCTTTGTTATGTTATCAACGAGTCGAATTGCATATGCAGTTCACCTTAGCAAACATTTTGCCTTATTGAGAAGTGCCTCTTTTCGGTAGGCTATCTCAAGGTCATGGAAATGCTTCTCATATGAGAGCTATCCTTGACACACAATTGATAATTTCTAAGCCTCACATTATGGTTTGTTTCCTGCGTATTGAGTGGCTATTAATGGTAGCCGAAAATTAGTTTTCTGTTCTATGTTACTTACGACTATGGGGAGCCTACACATCATCATATTGGTCAAGCCATCAACTTTGGAAGAAACTTTGTGATTGACTTATAAAGATCACCTACTCACACGCATCATGCCACGTTCAACCTAAAGCATAAAATTGAGGAGCCTTCTTCGAATATCTCATGATTCCATTGTGTGCCTCGACTGAGGAATTTCTTGGTTTTCACAAATGCCTCATTCGATGTCCAATCTATATGATCTTGTTAGGGTCCAAAACTTCATAATTATCCAATCATAACTTTGTAGAATGCAACTAATACTCTTCTTTCTCTATTTCCTGACATGTACTTGTACGATCGAGTCGTTCAAGATAGACTCCCAAAAGCTTGATATCCACGTTTTTTGCTATTGCTTTTCAACGTATTACACCTCTGGATGTGGACATTTGGATTAAGGGGGAGTGTTCGAGTTAAAGATCTATGTACGTGTAATATGCACACATGAAGCAATGTATGAGCCATCGAATATAAGTTCTATACATGCAATGATTCATTAATTGAAAACAATAGAATTAATGAAATCATATACATGGTGTGTATTCCCTCTCTCAACATCTTCCTCTTTGGATCTCTGTGTGTATCAGTCAACATTTTCTCAAACCTCAACATTCATTGGAAAGAGCCATCGACTTCCAACTTCCGATAATCAAGTTAGTAGTGGCCTCTCTTATGACAATAGGTGCAAGTAGTATTTGTTTGCGAGCATGGAAGTGGAGAGGAACTTCCAGAAGATGAGTGCTTCAAAGTTGAAGAGGATATGGACTTTGGGATCTCCAATAGACCACTAGATATGCTCAATACTCCACCCTCATGTGACCACAGATGATCCATGCTGCTCTAAGTTGTAAGGCCTGCATTATGAGGAGAAGCCATTATGAGAGCCCAAACATTTGTGGAACCCTAGCTTCCAAGTTAGATGAGTTCTATGTGTGATCATTGATGGTTATAGATGATCTTTGTTAGCCTCACCATTAGGTTAGGTAGGGCATAAACTTCCAGCCGAGTGGGTTGCCATTTAAGGTGAAAATAAAGGGCTTGTGGCATCACACCATTTCCCCATAGAACCTTAATGGAGGGAGTGCAGAGGGGAGCTTGGCCCCTTCTGCGGGGTCTGAGGGGCCTATCCCCTTGGCCCGTGGGATCGAGATGGTAGGACTTCTAGTCGTGGAGATATTGTCAGATCGTATATTTTATCGACTATTTTGTATCTCCCGGCTACGCTTATCTATACCGAACTACCTTCTAAAAGCTATATAAGAAAGGCCCACGTTGAACTTTACATAGCATTATGCACTAGTAAGCCCTTTATCTAGAGTCTATCTAGATCACTATCTAAGCTCCACATTGAGAGTGCACGGGTGGACAACACCATCATTATTATAGCATTATGCTCGGTAATCTGAGAATTTGAGTTCTCTATCTCTTAGTCTGCATCTATCTTTGTTTGTGTTTCTCTCTCAACTCTGTCTATAGTTCTATTCCATTGTGTTGTTATTTTCTTACATGGTATCAGATCTTAGGAGGCTCTGAATGGTGCAAATGTAGAAACGTAGAGTTTGTAGAGATCTAAATGGAAAAAGAGAGAAGATTTCAAGTGGTGCATCACCATCTACAAATGGGAATCAAGGTGGTTCATCAAGAAGAGTAGGTCGCTCAAAAGCAGGATTTGTAATGATGCTGATCATCCCAACATTACGGATATAACCACCAACCTTCATAGAAGGTAAACTTGATGGTACCAATGTCTACACCTTGTGGAAGTTTAAAATCACTTCTACCCTTGATTCATATGAGCTTTTGGAGACTCTTCTTGGGACTGATCATGATCCCCAAGAAAGACCTCACCCAAATAATCCTAGTCGAATGATTTCTTGTCATCTTGATCTTCTACGTGCTTGGAAACATAGAAATTTAGATGCACTCTGTGCTCTAGTTACAAGTAATTTTGATAGGGTTTTGACTCTCATTTAGCATACTACCAAGGCATGTGAATCATGGAACTTATTGAGAAATCAATATGAAACTCGTAATCAGACATAGATTTAGAACTTGGAGAATCAACTAGCAATAGAAAGGTTTGCTGATGGGGAGAGCGCAGAGGTGTTTATCTACAAAAGTCAAGCAAGGAGCTAGCTCAGAATTGTCTTCGAGCTTGTCCATCTAAGTTTGATGGTTTGGTAACTACTCTCAATACTCAAATCAGACCTCAACCACTAAATTTTGAAGAATTCAGTGCCTAAATCATGGAGGAGGAGTTGCAACTGAAGACAAGGAGTGGTGGCAGCAAAGGAGATGCTGCATTCACAGCAAATGCCAAAGGACACAAAGTGGACTCTTCAAAAGATGGAGAGAAAAAGAAGAATGACCAAAATAAGTTTAAAGGATATCATTTCAACTAATAGAAGAAAGGACACAGAATCCAAGACTACCACATCAAGAAGGCAGAAGACAAGAGTGCCTCTTCAAAAGGTGGCAAGGGAAAGGAGTATGCCAACACACTAGAAATAGAGCTTCAGTTATTTGTTACAATAGAGGAGTTGTGCTCCTCCTCTAAAGGAAACCATCACAGTAAAGGTAGGGAACAATGCAAGATGTCATGTAGAGGGAAAAGGTATAGATTCTTTCATTAACTCTAATGGCGATATGAGAAAGCTTTAAAATGTTTGTATGTTCCACAAATAAAATGAGATCTACTTTTAGTAGCTTCGACATAGAAAAGATGATGAGGCAGGTGGCAACTATAGCGATGCATGACTCCTGGCCATTTCATTATTGATAAGATCGACTACATATATAGATTTATTGTAGCTATTTGTACCACCGCATATGCCCATAGGCATTACATATATGTCGGTCCATCTATTAATGAGCTTCAACAGACTCAACTTCTACAATTGAAGATCCGCTATAGTTTCCCTTTGGGATTTGCCATACGACCGCATCACATGCTAACTAAACACAAACACAAGGGTAGATTTTGAGTATCATATTACCCTTCGTTTAGCAGAATTAAAGTAGAACAAATAGATCTAAAAATTTCCACAATTATGATTGCATCTATAACAACTTCTATAATACATGATGGATTGTAATAAGAGATGCATCTATTCTATGATTTCCAATGTGATAGATTAGGGTTATGCATGAATTAGGACAGATAGTCAATGGAAAAACAAAGATCAACCTAACTACGAGAGACAAATTACTGAAATTTACCTATGATTATTCAGTATTCAGATACAACGTGAAAGGGGTTTTGGGAGGAGGAGGAGCATTTGAGAAGTGCATTATATGTGGAAATAGTCACTCGCCTGATGATGTAATAGATGACAGATCACTAGTTTGGAGGAGGCCACAAGAATAACGTGATTGATGAATAGAAGAGTCCCAAATGAGAAATTCCGCTTTATGTGTAATCCCAGAAAAATGTTTTCTCTTCCACATGCAATCCCAATTCATGGATAATAAAATCAGATTTGAGTTGAAATTTACTGGCCTAAAGAAAAGAGGGCACTATAATCAATGTAGATTACAATGATAAGTAAGCCATTTGAGGAAAGCCCAGTGTAATTGCTAAGTTTTGGTAATAATCGACTGTAAGCATGATTATCAATGAATGCATTTGTCATACTATGGATGTACACCCTCTTGGGTGAGGTGGCATAGATTCCACATGGCATCACTAGAGGCATCATGTCTATTTGCTAGAATAAAGAAGAGAAGAGTCTCAAGATAGTTAGAGAGAGAATCATACGTGAGAAGAGAATATACTACAATGCGAGCACATGACACTTCAGCCTCTCTAAATGCTGAATTTTCAAAGCCAACATGTGTGGCTGAAAAGTCGACATCTATGCATGGAAAGTTGAGGGTAGTTCAATGAACTAGGTGTGGAAAAAGCTTTTGCACAGAGACTCAGGGAAAAAGATGATGGGAAGGAGAATAGAGAGGACACCCTAAGAGTTATTTAAAACATTTTATTTCATTGATGTTTATTGATTCATTAAAATAAAATTCATGCGATGCGCTCCTCCATAATGGATGCGGCCTTTGGGCACATATGTGGCATGTATATAGCCACGAGGTAGATGAGTCATCCAAGTGATGTGGTTATAGATTGTCTGGTCAACACTCCTCCTTAAGTACATCACAAGGAAGTACTAGAAGAATCAAATAGTCCTAAATGCTTTGCACACAATCCAAACTTATTAGTTGCTAATGGTTTATTTAACAAATCAGCCCACATCAAATGTGTGGAAGCATGTGAGCTGAACTTTATTTTTCTCAACTAGTTCTCTAATAAAATGATACTTTAAGTCTGTATGCTTAGTTTTTTTAGAATGCTTCAAGTTACTAAAAAGATGTATGCAGGATAAATTATAACAAAAGGTCTTCAATGGTGGCAGCTTCATTTGAAGTAGCTCTTGCAAAAGAGACAATCCATAAGCCCTCTTTCGCACTGAGAGTAAGTGCCACAAATTCAGGGTTCAGCAAAAGAAAGTGCAACAGCTCACTATTTCTTGGAAAATCACGCAATAGCTCCTCCTGCCAAGGTAAACGCACCACCAACAGTAGATCGTTCTGAATCCATCTCCTCTCCCCCCCCCCTCCCCAAAATCAGAATCTGACTAGCCAATATATTTGAGGGGCAGATTTAATTGAGGGCGGTGATATAAAATGGCAAATGATTTTGTGCCTTGTAGATAATGAATGCAATGTTTTAAGGAATGTCAATGAGATAGTGAGGGATAATGCATATAGTGTGACAAGTAATTCATGGGAACATACAAATCAAAATGGGTGCATGAAACCAATTAGCGAAATTTATCAATTAATGGATGAAAACATTGTAGCATGGAGGGAATTGTAGTGGAAGGAGGAGGAGGAGCAGGTGGGTCATACAGTGTGTTTTACCTTCAATGACAATGTTCTACTACTCTTCCCTCCATGCTATAATTCTTTTGCTCGATAATTGGTAAATTTCATTATTTTTATTTCATGCACCTAGTTTGATTTGTCCTTCCCAACAATTATTTGTCATGCTATATGCATAATCCTTCTCTCTCTCATAAGCATTCCTTAAAACCTTGCACTCATTATTTGCAAGGCAAAAAATCTTTTGGTATTTTACATCACCACCCTCAATCACATCTTCCACTCCAACTAATGGCCTGGTCCGATTTCGAATTGGGGGGGAGGGGGGGGGGGATGGATTCATGACGATCTACTGTCGGTGGTGTGTTTACTTTGGTGGGAGGAGCTATTCTGTGGTTTTCAAAGAAACAATCTGCTTTTGCACTTTCCTTTGTTGAAGCTGAATTTGTGGCATTGTCTCTCACTAGTAAAGAAGGCTTATGGATTTAGTCTGTGCTCCAAGAACTACCTTTAAAACAAAGCTTCCATCATTGAGGATATTCTATGATAATTTATCTTGCATACATCTTGCTAGTAATCTGAAGCATTCTGAAAAACTAAGCATATAGACTTGAAGTATCATTTTATTAGAGAAGTAGTCGAGAAAAAACAAGTTCAGCTTTCACATGTTTCCACACTTTTGATGTGGCCTTAATTCTTAACAAAACCATTAGCAACTCATAAGTTTGGACTGTGTGCAAAACATTTAGGAATATTCAATTCTTTCAATACTTCCTCATGATGTACTATAGGGGGAGTGTTGAGCGGACAATGTGTAACCACATCACTTATGACTCATCTATCATGTGGCTATATAGAAGCCACAGAGGTGTCAAAAGGTGACACCTATTATGAAGAAGTGCATCGAATGATCTGTATTATAATGAACCAATGAACATGAATGAATAACAACGTTTGAAATAACTTTGCACATCATCCCCATTCTCTTGTCCATCGTCTTCTTCCCTGCGTCCCTGTGCAGAAGCTTTTTCTATATATCTTTGGTGGTGACAACCGCTTCGATATTGGCTGAAAAAATGGAGCACAATAATAGAGTGCTCGTGCAAAAAGAGGCACAGAGAAAAAGATGTTCACATCAACACAATGCGAACCTACAGACTGTAGGAGATCAAATTGCAAAGAAATGCATTGGGCACATTGATCCCCCTGACATTGTCACAAAGCCTGCAGACTCTAAAGCCTTTCCCTGTGCAAATGGATAATTAAACTACAGAGATAAGATGGGAGGTGAGTATTGACTTTGCTTCAGTTCGCTTCAACTTTTAGTAGTTGATTATCTGATAAGTTCGCAATTCAGAAATGATCTTTAGTTGGGTAATGTTTGCATATTTCCCCCCTCCTTGCCACACGATTATAACATCGTCGATGTAAATGAGTACTATTCCTGGATCAAATGGTTTGTAGGAAGGTAGCCCAAGATTAAATGGAAAGGCTCTGGAGTCAACACACTATGTGATAATGTCTGGGGGATCAACATTTCGTGTTCCCTACAATCTTGCATAGATCTACCCATATTTGCAATCGTTTGCCGATTCATGTGATCAACACATTTGTTTGCAATTTGATCTTCCACAGTCTGTAGGTTCGCATTCTATCCATGTGAACACCTTTTGTTCTACGCCTCTTTTTGTGCGAGCACTCTTATTGTGCTCTATTTTCTCAACCAATATCGAAGCAGTTGTCACCAACAGATATAGGGTTTGCAAAGATGGTGTAATTGATTTTGGATATCGAAGCTCAAGTGCATTTGCAACATGGAGGATGTACCTAGGTTATTGAACTGCCCTCGGCTTTCCATGCATAGACACCACATTTTTAGCCACACAGTGTTGGCTTTGATTATTCATCATTCACAGAGGTTGTAGCATCGTGCACTCGTGCTAGAGCAATCTTTGGAGAGCAAGAGATATATGATGATCGATTATCCCAAAACTATAAGATACCTTCAGTGTCGTTAGGGAAGAATGCGCCATGGAATTCAGATGTCAATAGCACCCACATTCATGATGGAGGTCACGCAGGTCGTCCAACTCCTTGGTACAATGTAGACAAGAGGATGAGGGAGGTGGCAAACACAGTGACACATAGCTCCTTGCCAGTGGATTGGAGTGGGCCACAAGAATGACGGAATCGATGAATATAAGAGTCCCAAATGAGAAATTCCTTTCTAGGCCAAAAGAATAAGGGAATCGATGAATACAAGAGTCCCAAATTTGAAATTGCTTTTTACATGTAGTCCTAGAAAAACATTTTCCATTCAATATGGAATCCTGATTCATTGGTAACAAAATCAAATTTGAGTTCAAGTTTACTAGCTTAATGAAAAGAGGCCACTATAATCAATGTAGATTACATCGATAAGTAAGCCATTTAAGTAGTGCCAAGTGTAATTGCTAAGTTTTGGTAATAGTCGATTGTAAGCATGATTAATATTTTGAGGTAGTGAGACAATGCACGAGTTGTAATGGTGATTGCCTATGGTTAATGTAGTAAACCAATTGTAACGGTGCATGTGGTTAATGTAGCAATTTTTTTATAAAAAATGAAATAAAAAAGAGAAAACAATGAGTAGTTAATTGAGATAAAGATAAATAATAGATTATAATTGAACCCCCAACAACAAAAGGTAAAATCATAAATAAAGATAATAAATAAGAAAAAAAACTTTTAGGAAACTAAAAGATCTATAAAAAATTTAAACTAAACTTTTCTATTAGATGGATACTTGTAAGAAATAAATAAACAATAACAGGATAATAAAATTAATAATTCAAAAGAGAGAGTTTATATATGAAAACCAAAATGAAAATTAATTGAAACTACAACTAAAGAATCAACATATGGAAACACATGAAACTCAAACCAAATCCCTCATTAGTTTAACGAGTGGTGACTTTTTACACCTTATGCATCATCTCGCTACCTCTAAAGACATATGGGACCACTTGGAGTCCCAATATGAACGCTCTCATGTCACCTCTTAGATACCTATCCATCAAAGCCTAGAACTACATGGGAATAGTGATCTCCTCACTTCACTTTGAGAATGGGCATGAAGCCATTACGAGACAACTCACCTTCACCCAATCCCAAACCATTTCCATGTTCTTAGCTCTTTACTGCCCTCATGAAAACGCTCTATTACCATCCATGGTAACTCACCTAATGCTACCTCTAATGCTAAGTCTAATGCAACATCTATGGTACCTTTGATGCCTCTTCTAATGGTAACTATGCTAAGTCTAATGCAACATCTATGTCTTTCAATACTAGTACCCCTTTGGAAGTTCGCTTATGACAAGCAACAAACCCGTTCCGATTTCCCTGCTCACGAATCAAATTTTATTATGGAAGAGAGGGAATCCAATAATATGAATAATATCACCTTTTATCTCATTGGTGTGAAAATTTACAATGATTAACGTAGCTTCCATTTTCAAAGAGCTAACATATATGTTTTGTTGCCTTTGATCGCTGGATTCAATAATATTAATAATAGCACCTTTTATCTCATTGGTGTGAAAATTTGCAACGATTAACGTAGGTTCCATTTTCAAATACCTAACATATATTTTTCGTTGGATTTGATCGTTGGATTCATAAAGAATGCGAAACAGGAGATGATTACAAGGCATCTGAAACAACTTACTAGAAGATCAACAAGGAACAAAGTCAAATTCATAATATGAAGAAAAAATTCTGTATGAATATTAAAACTATTAATTATCAATCACAATATATGATATGACGTAATCAGTTTCAATGGAAATCAAAAGCCACTCACTAAGTGGATGTTATCCTCTCTCCACTCATCCCCTCTCTGCCATTCTCCATCTTCTTGCATCTGCGCAGCATTGCTCAATTGCAGAGGATTGAACAATGGCATAGATACAGCGAGATAGAGATGATGAGAGTGAGAGAAGTTCAAGTAGGAAAAGAAGAACATCCACTTAAAGGAGATAATTGATTTTCATTAGGTATAAAATTATTATATTACTTCACATATTATGATTTATAATTATTAATTTTAATGTTCTAACATTCCCCCTTTCGAAAGAGAAAATGTATCAGAATTCTCACTTAATATTATGAGCTTGAGCTGGTTCTATGTTTAAAGACGAATGCTGAGCAAATATATGCTGCGTTTCACTCTGATATTAAAAAAGAAAGTTTGCGGCTGGCTGGAAAGATTTTAGATAATATGCTTGTTCATGCAGATAAAAATCTTACATCAGTGCAAAAAATGGACGACTCAGAAGAGCTCGACGCACCATCATGTCTTAAAACTGGATATAAGTTTGGTGGACCATTCAAGCCTGGATTACCTTCCTACGAACCATTTGCCACTTGCCTCATCGTCTTATCTACATCATATCAAGGACTTGGACGACCTGTGTAACCTCCACCACGAATGTGGGCACTATTGACGTCTGAATTCCATGGCACATTCTTCCCTAATGGCACTGAAGATATCTTATAGTTTTGTGATAATCCATCGTCATATATCTCCTTCTCTCCAAAGATTGCTACAGCGCGAGCGCACGATGCTGCAGCCTCTGTGAATGATAAATTGGCAAAGCCAATATCTACAGTTGAAAAGCCGATATCTATGCATGGAAAGCCGAGGGCAGTTCAATCAACTAGGAACATCCTTCATGTTGCAAATGCACTTGACGTTCCATATCCAAAATCAATTGTGCCATCGATGGTACCCCTATCTTCGGTGTTGACAATGGCTTCGATATTGGCTAAGCAAATAGTGCACAATAATAGAATGCTCGCACGAAGAAAGGCGCAAAAGAAAAGTTGTTCACATCCACAAAATGCGAACCTACAAGTTGTGGCAGATCAAGTTGCAAACAAATGCGTTGGGCACATGAATCTGCAAACGATTGTGAATATGGATAAATCTATGTGGGATTGCAAGGAACATGAAATGTTGATGCCCCGGACATTATCACAAAGCATGAACACTCTCTAGAGCCTCTCCATTTAAGCTTGGACTTTCCCTGTGCAAATGGATAATTAAACAACAGAGATAACCATTCATTTGCACAAGGAAAGTCCAAGCTTAAATGGAAAGGCTCTAGAGTCTGCACACTTTCTGATAATGTCCGAGGGATCAGCATTTCGTGTTTCCTGCAATCCTGCATAGATTTACCTGTATTCGCAATCGTTTCCAGATTCATGTGCCCAACGCATTTGTTTGCAACTTGATCTGCCACACTTTGTAGGTTCGCATTCTGTGGATGTGAACAGCTTTTTCCTCTGCCTTTTTTGTGCGAGCATTCTATTTTTGTGCTTTATTTGCTCAGCCAATATCGAAGCCATTGTCAACACCGAAGACAAGGCTACCGACGATGGCACAATTGATTTTGGATATGGAACTTCAAGTGCATTTGCAACATGAGGGATGTTCCTATTTGATTGAACTGCCCTCAGCTTTCCGTGCATAGACATTGGCTTTTCAGCGGTAGATGTTGGCTTTGCCAATTCATCGTTCATAGAGGTTGCAGCATCGTGCGCTCGCACTGTAGCAATCTTTGGAGAGAAAGAGATATATGATGACGGATTACCACAAAACTATAAGATATCTTCAATGCTGTTAGGGAAGAATATGCCATGGAATGCAGACGTCAATAGCACCCACATTCGTGGTGGAGGTTATGCAGGTCGTCTGACTCCTTGATACGATGTAGACAAGACCATGAGGCAAGTGCTAAACACAGCGATGCATAACTTCTCGCCATTTCATTATTGATAAGATCGACTATATATAAAAGATCGCCATTTCATTATTGATAACTTCTTGCCATTTCATTATTGATAAGCGCCATTTCATTATTGATAACTTCAACAGAAGCGACTTCTGCAATTGAAGATCCGCCATAGTTTCCCTTTGGGATTGCCATACCACCGCATCACATGCCGACTAAACACAAACGCAGGAGTAGAGTTTGAGTATCATATTCCCCTTCGTCAAGTAGAATTAAACTAGAACAAGCAAATCTAAAACGTCCAACGTCTATGATTGAATTTATAACAATTTCTATAATACATGATGGACTGTAATAAGAGATGCATCTGTTCTATGATTTCCAATGTGATAGATTAGGGTTATGCATGAATTGGGATAGATAGTTAATGGCAAAACAAAGGTCGAACCAACTGCAACAAGAAATTATTAAAATTTACCTATGATTGTTCAATATTCAGATACAATGTGAGAGGGGTTTTTGGGAAGAGGAGGAGTGTTTGAGAAGTACGTTACATGCAGAAATAGTCACTCGCTTGATGGTTGGTCAAATAGATAAGAGATCACTGGATTAGAGGAGGTCACAAGAATACTTTGATCGATGAATAGAAGAGTCAAGAATTTCCTTTTTATCTGTAATCCTAGAAGAATGTTTTTGGTTCAACATGGAATCGTGATTCATTGGTAATAAAATCAGATTTGAGTTCAAATTTATTGGCCTGAATAAAAGAGGGCACTATAATCAATCAAGATTACAGTGATAACTAAGCCATTTGAGGATTTCCCTCTGCTATTGCTACGTTTTAGTCATAGTCAATTGTAAGCATGATTATCAATGAATTCATTTGTCATATTCTGGATGTACACCCTCTTGGGTGAGGTGGCATAGATGCCACATGGCATGACTACAAGCATTATATCTATTTGCAAGAATAAAGAAGAGAAGAGTCTCAATATACTTAGACAGAGACTCATAAGTGAGAAGAGAATATGCCTGGGCATGTTGGCATAGTATGAAACAGAACCTCATTCTGTGTGTCTCTAATGGCATCGAATTGGGCAATAGGTGAAAAAATGTTTTGTCACATAATACTGGTATCAGATCAAGTTCGTTGGAAACTAACAAGGTATGCTCCAAGACGTTGCAGGGATTCGAACCTCCAACCTCTGAAGCCTAGTCAAATGCGCCATCCATATGACCACACCATTTCACTTGTCTTTTGAAGGAAAAAAAATTATACTCAATTTTAGCACTCAGATATCCCCCCCTATGAAGGCCATCCATGAGTAGATGCACAACAAGGAGTAGCTTGGCTTTATAATCATCAATAATAGCCAGTTTCAAAGGCTTGAATGACTCTCGTCATAGCATGAAAAATACTTAAATAAATTAAGAGGGAACAAGCTACAAAAGAGATAACCTATCGATGTTTGAAAGGTGTTGCTAAGCCCTTGAAGATATATCAGAGTGCTCCTTGGCATTATAAATCACAGTTGATCACCAATACTTGAGAAGAAGCTGAGAGAGGAGACGAGAGGCATAGTTGATAGCTCTTCTCACCATTCTATATATTTCAAGCAGAGAGAATTCAAGTAATAACTTTCAAGGTAGAGGATGTATCCATGCCAATCATTGTAGATGCTCAAGGAACAAATGGGATTTGACCTCTCACGAGATCCATGCTATCGAATGAAGAGAGTTAAAAGGCTATTAATTGAGTGATTTGATGATTAAGAAGAAGATCATGGACATATAATCTATCTATAGATACATACATTTTATTTTTTTATTGAATTTTTGGGAATCAATCATAGGAAGACCCCAATTTCAGCAAAAGAAATCATGGGCTTTAGGTAATGGCCTTTAAGGAAAACCACATGTATGGGAGTATGAAATATGTATTCCCATCTAGAGTGAAGGATTCCCCATTTTTGGAGAAGGGAAATGAATAGGTATTTACCATAAATTTATGAGAATATTCATGCATACGTATAGTGTAATGTATGGAATTCTATTTAGAATCAAGAAATCTAAAAATTTGCTCAGTATGATAGGAGTTTGAAGCTCCACAAAATCCCCTTTCTTCACTATTTGAGAAAAAAATTCAGCACCTAGATTTAATAAATTCATATTTTGGAGGAGGAAAAAAGGGAAGTCGTAGGTATGAATAGATGGAAAAAACTATAGATACTAAGAGCATATCCTATGGACTTCACTATGGAATCATTAGATTCATTAAAAGTATAAGTTAAGAATGAATTTTACTTCCTCAAAGACCGCTTTCCATACTTTTTGGAAAAAAATTCAAATGCTCATTTTTGCTAAACTCTATTTTTTGGAGCAAGAAAAGAGATATTTGAGAGGCTTCCTATGGAAAAATGTATACGTATATGGGGTATGGTATATATATTAGCATAGAAAATTAGCAAATCCAAGAAAAATCCACATTAGGAGAGCATTAGAAGCTTTCTAAAATCTCCCATCTAACTTTGTGCAAGAAAGTTAAAATCTTGGACTAGGCCTCTTTTGGGGAGTAAATTAGCATGTACGATGGGAGGATTTGAAAGTGTGAAAATGTACACAAGCAACTTCATATATTGGTCTCTGAGATTATGAAGAGAAGTTTAGGATTTGCTTAATGGAAGGATGCTTTTGGGCACTTCAAAAATCACATGTTCACACTTTTTCGAGCCCCTCCACCAATCCATTAGTTTGGCATGTCACAGTTGGAGAGGCCATATCTTCGGCTAGAGAACTCTAAACTGCATGTCTTATGGCTCCTTTTAAGAGCACGAGATCAAATTTCTATTTATGAAAATAAATTTTGAAAAACATGTATTTTCAAAGCTCTGGGTGGGCACGCAAAGTTTGAATAGTTTTTTATAACTACCTTATGAGAGCCATATCTTGCAAACTGGGAAGATGATTGAAGAAATTTCACTTTGAGCCACTTGTGCATTATGTGTATTATATTTTATGATTATTTGTGGATCATAAGAAGTTCTTGTAGGTCTAAATATGGGTTTCACATATATTTTTTGGCATATTTATGTTATTATTGGTAATCATTTGACTCTTTGTGAGATTTGGGGAAGTGATCTGATGCTCTTAGAAACTTCAAAGCTTGTTTCGAGACCTGATGAGGAAGGTGCAAAGATCTCAAAGCTTATTGAACATGATTGGATGCATGCAAATCTGACATTAAACAATTCATGGATGTATCATTTGTATTTTTTATGCATTTTACTTTATGTTTGGACATGTTTTGTATGTATATGCATGGATATATGGTTGGAATGCATACATCAAAGTTAATCATTGCTTAAATTCTAAGATTCTGGATCAACTTGATAGGAGTACACTTTTGATTGTTTATAAGATAGATAGTTGCATGAAGTACAAGGCAATGCAAGCATGATGTGCTTGCTAGCATTTTATTATTTTGAAGGTTATGGAGTTCTTAGATGAGTATATGACATGCATGTAATGGTATTTCCAAGCGATATGTTTTAGTAAATAATTATGTATCATTGGCGCACAAGGCCTTATACTTGACTTTATGGTTAAAAATTTTTCGGACTCCATTTTTCTAGGAAACTGATGTCGAAATATTTTCCACCTCATGGCATTATATACACACTTAGCTTTAGGTAACAATTGTATGGCATGGTAACATGCCTTCTTTGAAAACATCAATAAGGTGTAAGCATGCTTGTATGTATGTAGCTGAGGAAATAATACTTATGAATTTAGACCATAGGACTGCTAATAAAAAGGACATGTACCTTCACCATTAGGAATGTGCACAATCACTCCTATAGGTTATATGAAGTTGCATAGAGGCGCAAGAGATACATTAATGATAATCTCCAAAGTATTGAATGTTTACTTATCTTTACAAGAGTCTCATAGTATAATTAGGAGACTAAGACATATTATGAGAAATACCCAAAGAGTGACAAGTTTCACTCATGCACATCACTTGAGTAAGCAGCGAAGCATTTCGGCTATACTACTAAGGAAACCAACTAAATGGGATCATAGAGATGGGTTTCATGAGAGACCATCGATGGGTTCTTATGTGATTTGAGTGATAGATAGGAAGGCCATAGGCATGGCACTAGCTGTATGATTTAGAGCATAGATCCCTTGGTAAGGAATAGTTAGGTATCCAATACATATATGTATATTGGGAACTAGTAAGAGATACTTAGAGTTAGTCTTACTACCTAGGAACAAGTAAGTTTGGAATAAGAAAGGGATATCTACTGTCATATATTGTCACATGTTGACTAGAACAAAACTAAACTAGTTCCAGGATATGGGATTCATTTGCATCCACTGATATGAGTTGAGGATATGGGATTCATTAGTATCCACCTATATATTCTGTTATATATATATATATATATATATATATATATATATATATATATATATATATATATATATATATATATATATGTAATATACATTAGGTTTAGTGCAGGTATGACACCATGAACTGAAAGAAGGTTTCATTGGTATGGGACCATGGAAACAACTTCCCTTTGAGCACTCTTCTTCTATGGCTAGGGAGAAAATGACTCATCATTTATGGTGACATATCTCACTAGATTAGAGGAGAGCTCTTAGTAGACATCTCCTTAGGATTGGGAGTTATCTTTCATAGTTTAGGGAAGATTTATTCTTCCAGTAGAGAATGTGATGGTTGATTTTATTTCCATGGATATCACATACTCATTTTTTGGTTTCCAAAAGGACAATTACATTACTTTGATTGGATTGTATAGATCCATGCACAGAGGATGGTTGTCAAAGATAGCTCTCTAGTATGGATATATATGTATTTTTGGTATCATATCATATCATTGCTCACCATTTTAGTAGAGGGCTTTGATCCTATGGAATTTATTTTCTTCACTCTTCACCACATAAACCTTCATTCTTAGTAGGAGATTTGTCCTCCATTTTCATATGAATGTAGATAATCAAGGATTATGCATTATTTTATGGAAGAGAGGACTAAATGAATTAACAACTTTCTCTTCTAAAGAAAGGAAAAAGTGAAAATCAGCATAGAGATCAAGGAGGAATCTCACTTTATCTTAGATGTCTCATTTTAGCCCTTCATCCTTGAAAGATAAAAAAGAAAGGGAAACATGATTTCTCCATAGGAGAAGAATAGAGTATGTTTTCCCTTAGAGAAGAAGGTGTTTAGAAAACATCTTTTAGTCTACATTTAAGAAGGAATTCATTTACTCTACTTTTCAAATGTAATTTTCCTTCACATGGGAGTTTGATTCTCCACTATTTTGGAAGGAAAAGACATGGAGAACTTATGTGCATGTTCTTAATTATGGATAAGTAGAACAATTGGATTCAACAAAATCTCTCTTAAAGAGAAAGGGAAAGTGGAATAGATTCCACTCCTTGAGCTCTTTTCCTTAGATGAGATTAGAGAGAGAGAGAGAGAGTTTTACTTTCTTATTTTTACATTGTCTAGATAGGGACATTAATCTTCTATTAAAGACAAGAGAGAGATCAGTTAATCATGATGGTTAGATTCACTGTCACGTGGAAACTCTAGAGAGAACTAGTCATGTTTAATTCTAGTGATGGCTCTTGACTAGATAAGATGATCTAGTTATTGACATTAGTGAGTCTATAAGTAGAGTTATGACTCTTTTCTTCAGAGTTTGTAGGGGAGGTATATCTGACAATTAGGACATCAAACTCTTAGTTGATGTTACATCATGAGGATGATGTATGAACATCAATTAGGAGGATGGGTACTTATCGCTTATCAGAATCTCAAAAGGAATGCTTTTGCATTCATATAGAAAACTAAAGGGAAGAAAAAATTCTAGAGCTTGTAGTAGTTCCAATAGATGCTCTTCCAATAGAACTTAGTCCAAAGGAAGGGGATGGTAAACCAAAAGTTTCTAAGTTGATGAAATGTAGATATTGTATTTTACTACTTGGAAATTCTTATTTATGATTTAGATGATGGATTTGCATAGTTCACAAAGTATTTTACATTAACTATTACTTTTGATTACACTTAAGGTTAGAAAGACCTTGAGTATCGCTATCATTTAGTCCTAGATGGGTTTCTAGTCACTATTTATGGCACCATGTTCTATCTTTTAGAGGATTCTATGGTTTATTATATCCATTATGGTATGATCAAGCTTATAAGCTTGGCACCTTACACTTGCTTTCCATACTATTACTCCATAGAGGATACATCATATGGACTTAGATCATTTTGATTATGTTATATATCATGGGAGTGATCGTTTGGAAGTTGAGTGTAGAAGAAAAATAGTAAGCACCATGAAGATAGTTTCCCACCTTTGAGATTATCTTTTATGAGGCTTCTTAAGGGCAAGGATATGGGAAAACAACACGCATAGGGGTGACCACGTTCATAGAGTACATGGGGTCCAAGGAGTCTTAGCACTTTCTTCTAGCATTACAGACATTTCATTTAGATTTTCGAGGATGAAAATGCTTTCAAGGGGAAGGAAATGTCATATTATGGGTGTACATCCTCTTGGGGTGAGGTGGCATAGATGCCACATGGCATCGCTAGAGGAATTATATCTGTTTGATAGAATAAAGAAGAGAAGGCTCTCAAGATAGTTAGCAAAAGACTCATAAGTGAGAAGATAATATGCTCGGGTATGGTCGAGCTGTACAGAACAAAATCTCATTGTGTGTGTCTCTAATGGCATCAAATTGGGCATCAGGTGGCAAAGATTATTGTCGCATAATAGCATTGTCATTTTGGAATCAAAGACGAGCAGATCATTTTAATTCATATAGCATACGATGAAACTTGCACACATAATGAGGGTGTTCATGAAAAACAAAGTATTAAGATTGAACCATATAAAGGTCATGGGGTAGGTCTCCATGAACAAAGGCGATAGAGTATCTGAATAAAGAATATGTGACTTGATTTCTACCACCAGGTCAAAGGAAAGATGAAAATAGCTTAATGAGGTATCAAGTGAACATGTATCAAAATAGTCAATGACACGAAGTTGACTGAATCATGTGGTGGCTACAACTACTTTACATTGAGCACAAAAACCATTGGGCTTAAAACCTTTGGGCATATACTTCTTATGTAAGAGGCAATGATGCGGAATGTATTGGCATTGCTGAGGTCGTGGTATGAGATTCCAAGTGTGATTCCAAGTTTTAAGCTCATATTAATCCTTTGAGGGGGAAAGTAGAAAATATTCGAAAAAGACGATGTCCTCTAGAAGAAAGCAATCCAAGGAGATGTCAAATAAATAAGTATCATAGAAGTCATTAGGAGAACTTAGACAAGGGGAATTCACATCATAAGTGAGACAAGTGGAATTGTTTATGATAGGAGGCGTAGAGTTGGTGGAATAGGCATGACGGGATCGAGCACCTCTAATGTTATTGGGCTTGAATCTTGATTTTCTGGTACGATATCAACATCTAATGGAATGGGAAGTTGAATATGGTGGGCTTGGATCTGGAGAGATACTCAAGGTACGTCCATGAGGTGAAACAATAGGAGGTAGGGTAAGGATATGGAGCTTTCACAAGAACAGCGAGAATCAGCACGAGAGGAAGTAGGTTAAATAGAACTGTGGTCCAAAACAGGGTAAAATGGAAACAAGAGCAGCTATTCATAAAGAATAACACATGAGCTGAAGTTAAGGCCTCCATGAAAGGATTATATAATCGATGGCCTTTGACTTCGCATCAGCCAAGCAGAGACCTTTAAGGAAGAAAACAATCCGCTAGTTTCCAATCAAGCAGGCTTCGCATACACAAATCTTGACAGTTTGTAGAAGTTATTAGGCATGAATCAAATGTTAATATGGCCCGACCGACCATAACATAGCAAGATGACTGTATTACTGCAAGCGGATTGTATTAGCGGAGGCCTCAACTGCTATACGTACATGCTAAGAGCTATGAGCTTGCCTGAAGGATACAATTTCATATACAAGGACAACAGATTGTAGTACAGTATCCGACCACGGTACCACGCTCAAGTAGACAAGCATGAGTAGTCAAAAGCAAAGATTAAGTTGCGTGAAATACCCCGAACATGGTTAACCTCAGGAATAAGATTAAGAGTAGACCCTTTTAGCTAAGGCTAGTTGGGTTGTGGCATTTCCGAATTTTATTTCGATTGAATGGTCTAAAGGAGAGAGGCTACTGTTAAATGCAGCCATAAAAGCAACAGGACTACTTAGTTCATGATTTTCAGAAGAGGACTCAACAGGAATGAAATGAACAATCAAATCAGTGAGGTTAGAATTGAAGAGAAAATTTATCAAAATTTGCATTTAATATTGTGAGGCTCACCTGGTTCTATGTTGAACCACTACAACATATGAGGGGCATACTCACATTGTTTGTACGGATGATCGCCCTCCGACATGGGTATGATCATCGGAAATATCTTAAAAGATCTCATAAGGCATACCGACAGTCACTTGACCATCGGTATGATCGTTAAAAATGGATTGTCCGTATCCATTGTCGTCGTTGGTATAGGCGTCGGTATGGGTGTTTGTATATGCACCCATACCGACGAATGGGTATATCGATATATTATACACACATGCATACGTGCACACACACATATACACACATGCATTCATACACACACACACACACACACACACACACACACATATATATATATATATATATATATATATATATATATATATATATATATATATATATATATATATATATATATATATATATAAACATGCATACATACACACACATACACATATACACACATGCATACATACACACACACACATGCATACATACACATATATACACATGCATACATACACACATACATACACACATGCATACATACACACATATACACATATGCATACATACACACACATATACACACATGCATACATACACACACACATACACACACACATACACACACACATACACACACACATACACACATGGATATGCATGCATACATACACACATATGCATACATACACACACATATGCATACATCCATACATAGACACAAAATGTACACACATGCATACATACACACACACATACTCACACATGCATACATGCATGAATACACACACATATACACACATGCATAAATACACACACACATGCATACATACACACACATATAATTTTTTGATTTTTTGAGTCAAGAAGGCCTAAGGAGGCTAAGCCGCTCAAAACGCAAAATCTATGTGCTGCTTCATCTTCCGAAGAAGAATTATATGTGACTTTGCAACCCAAAGATAGTGGTCAACTAACCCTAAATGATCAGTGCGATGAGATACCCAATGCCCCGGTGACGATGTTGGAGTATGTGGACTTGGAACAAATTCCTCACCAAGCTAAACTGCCTACCCAAAATGTTCTCAAAAAAGGAACGCCATACCCACAAGGAGCATTGGCTCACAAGAGGATTCCGCACACCAGTTCCGAGTCTCCCATGTCTTCACTAGCGACTGGTGAAGCTGTGCCCATAACTTGAAGCACCAGAGTTCTCATAAATTCAGCTCATGAATCGTCATCTCACTCTGTCAAATCATAAGAAAATGGGACCCAAGACCAATTAGATGGGAGAATGACATCCTTTCACCCGAGGAGGATCCATCAATTATCAAACAGAACTCTCATATACTTGGGAATAGCCTCACCTAGGAAGGAAGCAACCAAGAAGAACCTAGCTACTCCCCCCCTACAGTGCGAACTTAGCTACTATGCATTCGTGGATCCAATGTTTCGTATCACTCCTGGGAGGGGCGCAGGAAATCGGATTTAGACCTTTTTTGTTTAACGACCTTGGCGTGAGGCAACTCTCACATGGTTGGGTGTGATGTTCGGTGGACAAGAAGAACTTAGCTACTCCCTCCCTAGAGTGCGAACTTAGCTACTATGCATACATGGATCCAATCTTTCGTATCACTCCCGGGAGGGGCGCGGCAAATCGGATTTAGACCATGTTTTGGTCAACGATCTTGGCGTGAGGCAACTCTCACATGGTTGGGTGCGATGTTTGGTGGATTTATCAAACCACTAGCCTTTGGTGTGTAGGTTACACTCCGAGGTTGTGGGGGCAACCCCACTCTAGACTAATCCGACAAGGAGGGTATTCGGGCATGGAACATGCCACGAAAGGGTGATGTATCCAGTCCAAAGGGGCTGAGATAAATTAGTGAATATGAAGCAACATGTGAGCAAGTTTGACGAGCAGCAAAAGATAATGGCCACTACATTATGGAGAGATGTGTGCAGCAAGGAAAGTCTCTTCTTTGGGAGGGACAACACAAGAAGTTTTTCAATCTTCTGAAAGCCATTTGTGGGAGGGGGAGGGCTAGCTCTTACAACAAGCCCATTTGGAATAAATGTGGAGGATTGGTGGTGGATCCTATCAAACAGCTTTGTATTTGGAAGGAACACTATGAGGGTATCTTTGCTAATCCAAACAAGACAAGCAGAAACATACTTTTTTGGGCGAGACATCCTGTTAG